>CM077153.1:201710087-201903303 GCA_039583875.1 Platanthera guangdongensis
GCCGGAGGCCCCTGCTTGTCGCTCGTGTGTGTATATATATATATATATATATATATATATATATATATATATATATATATATATATATATATATATATATATATATACACACGAGCATCTTCGCAAGGGCTACGCCCGTGCTCGATGCTCTCGGGCGGCCTTCGGCCGCATCCAGGCGGGTTTCGCCCGCCTCCGAATGGACTTCTCCCGTGCTCGATGTGTCGTTGCGGGCAGTACCCGCAACAAAGTGAGATGCGTCAACATCAAATCGGGATGCACCTATATCAAGACGGGCAGTGCCCGCAATATATACATATGAGTACACAAAATGACCGTACAAAAATATTAATCAATATTACAATTTTAATTTTATAAAAAAAATTACTTTTTATCGTAAAAAACATTAATTTCCGGCAATCTTTCTTTCCCTTCCCCATCTCTCCCTTTCTCTCTCCCTCTCTCCTCCCCCCCCCCCCCTCTCTCTCATTCTCTCTCTCTCTCTCTCTCTCTCTCTCTCTCTCTCTCTCTCTCTCTCTCCTACTCTCTCTCTCCCAACTCCCTCTCCTCATCTCATACTCTCTCTCATGATCCAATAGCTCTTGTTTGTTCTATGACGTGCCTCCAAATACCTATATTGCTTTATATAATAAGATATATATATATATATATATATATATATATATATATATATATATATATATATATATATATATATATATATATATATATATATATATATATATATATATTGACACACACAAGTGCCCGATACGGGGCTCCGCCCCTACGGTCAAGCGCAAAAGTACTCGGTCGGCGACGATGAGCTTTGTCCGCCCCTTTTAATTTGCCCGTGCCCTGCGCGACAGTGCCCGAGCTGAGGTGGCGGGCTTAGCCCCCCCCCCCCCCCCCCATAGTGCCCCACACGACAGTGCACGGGCTGCGTTGGCGGGCTTGCCCCCCCCTCCCCTCGTGCAACCCGTGATAGCACTCAGGCTGCGATGGCAGCCTCGGCGGCTTCGCCCGCCCCCGTGCATCGCGTGACAGCATTCGGGTTGCGGTAACGGGCTTTGCCCTCCCGGCGAGTTTTATATAAATATAATTTATTTTAATTAAGGAAACTATTTAAAAAACTGAAGAGGAATAATTCGTATAATTAATAGTAAATGAATAATTTATAATTATCGAAAAATTATTATATGATTATTATTATAAAAAAAAAACTTTATAGTAATACTTAATTTGAGGGCTGTTACTACCTTTATTATAATAATATTTATAGTAATATTCAGCATGGCCACTATTATTTAAATTTTTGAAAGCGACTGACTGTTGATCATCGGAACCTTGAGACTGGAAACGACCATTATTCATCCGCCCCTTTAGTCCAACATCGCAGGTTTTGCTTTGGTATGAGTGTTTAAATAATAGGAGCCTGAATGCTTATTTGAAATTGGAATTAAACGGGTGGGCTAGATCAACTGTTGTCGGGCTTTGATTGTCTAAATTTTGCGATTATGTGTTTTATTTTTTCGAAATTATGAGAGTAAAAATGTAATTTCGCGTCGTAGAGTAGGTGCCCTACATAACTTTTAAGTTTATGACACCCCATCAACTAAGGTTTAGGAGCCCTATGAAAATTGTGACGAAGAAGTAAGAACCATGATTAATTGGTAGATCGCACGATTGAGATGTTATTGTTAATATTAAATGTACTTTGCATATTTTATTGTTTTTAATTTAGTCTCACACCGCCTGTGATGTTTCCTCCTCTTCTTCTCCTATATGTAGACCCCAAGGGTCCTCCTTTTATACATGAATATAAACGCTTTTGCTACTTCTAACATGGTATAGAGGCAGGTTCTCCATAATTTTTCTTCGCGCTCGCACCCTTGCTCGTGCGCTCTGTTCGCGGCCTGTTCACAAGAAGCCGCCGCACCCGCAAGATCTTGCTCTTGCGATCCGCGACCTGTCCCCGCGTAGCAGCTGCGACATGCCCGCGCAATCTGCTCGTCTGTCCACCGTGACCTGCCAGCGTGCCCTGTCGCAACCTGCCCGCGCGACTTGCCGCGACCTACTGTCGCGTTTTGTCGTGATCTACCAACCCGCAACTTGCCGCATGCTCGCCAGCCTTTAGTCCGCCAGCCGCTTTTTGCCACTGCAACCTGCTTTGCAAGTTGTCAGCCCACACTTAGTCCGTCAGCCGTATCTTGTTGATGCGACCTGTTCTGCACACCTCCTGTCCGCCCAGTTTTTTATCAGTCCGCCAGCGACCTGCTCCGCCAGCCCACCAGCCAGTCATCAGTCTGCCAGCCTGCACCTTGCCGTCGCCTCTTGCTCCGCAGACTGCCAGCCCGCCTGCCCGCACCTTGCCGTTGAAACCCGCTACGCAAACCGCCAGCCCGCCATTTTGCCTCCGTGGTTTTCTTCCCTGTCCACCAGCCTCCAGCTCACCAGCCGTTATTCGTCTTCTTGACGCGATGGCCAACTCTTTGATCTCGCCTCCTCTGAAGGCCACTTACTTCCAACTGGCCACTGCTAGTGACTAGTCGGAGTGGGCTCTTACTGTTGAAGCCTCCCTCTCTACCCGTGATCTCTGGGATCACATCATCGGTGCTCCCCCCACCTCAGCAAGCTCTATCACTACGAACTCTACTACTATCAGCTCTGTCAGCACCACCGACCAAGATGACGCCACTCTTTGGCGACGTCGCGATCAGGCCATTCAGGCTTACCTCCTAGAGTCTGTTGCTCGTCCGCTCCTCACCTTCATCAGCCGCCTCTCCTCAGCTCGCGCTATGTGGGAATATCTTCGGGATCGATTTATCCCCCGCAATGGAGCATGACGTTATTGCCTCATCTGCGACTCTCAGTCTACATGAAAGGAAGGGCGATCCATTTAGGATTTCTTAACCTTGATGAGCACCTTCTGGCATGAATTGGACTCTATGATCCCTTTACCCTGCGGTTGCTCGTTCCTTGGAGTTTCAGCGCCATCTCTCCGGGGGCAATCTCCACCAGTTTCTCGTTGCCCTACAACCCGAGTTTGCTCTTCTAGCAGCCCAGCTCCTTCATCGGGTTCTCTTCCTAGCTTGGATGAAGCCCTGATTGCCCTCCTTGATGAAGAAACTTGCCTTCGCCGTCCCGTGAAAATTCCACCTACTCATGGGATCGATACAGATCTTGCAATTCAACCACGCAAGTGCACTATTACCTGCAACTACTGTAAAAAGGCGGGCCACATGAATTTTGAATGCCCCACTTGTTCCCCACGCCCTGTTGAGCACAACCGTCATAACAACCTTCGTAACAGTCGTGGTCGGGGACGAGGTCGTTGCCCAAGCACTCATCCCACCTCTGCTGCTGCTACAGATCGACTATAACATCTCGAGGAGTTACTTCTTTAGTCGCCACTGCTTCAACCCTCCACCTCTGCAGCCCACAGCCTGTCTATCACTTCTAGTACTACTATTGTTCGGGTTCCACAAACTACGCCTTGGTACTTTGACTCTAGGGCCTCCTGCCACCTTACCTACGATTCAAGCACCCTCACCAACTATATCTCAAACCTCACTCACCCTTAGGTCACCACTGCTGACGTGGGTTATGTCCCTATTATGCAGTCTGACTCGATCAAACCGACATCTGCACCCGCTGGTCATCTTACCCTCTCGAACATCCATCAAACCCCTCGCCTACACATGAACCTTATTTCTGTTAGCTCTCATTGTGATCTTGGCCTCACTATTTTATTTTCTTCTTCTGATTATGTTGTATAGGATTCACTGACGGTTCAGAGGACTGCACAAGGCCATAGGATTGATGGTTGTATCTGATGGAGTATCTTCACGCTCCACCTTCTTTATCTTCGTCACCTTCTGTTCTTTCTGCTACCTCTGGTGCTGACTTGTGGCATAGACATTTAGTACATTTGTCTGGTGATCGACTCCAAAGTTTTTTCTACTCTGGAGCTTTGGGTCGTGTCTCTTCTTCCCCACCTTTCTGTCTGTACGGGCTATTGTTTGGCAAAGCCCCCTGCTATGCTTCTCAAACAACAACCCCCTTTGATTTAGTTCATTTTGATGTTTTGGGTCTTGCCCTGATTGCTTCTCACTCTGGATATCTCTATTATATCAGTTTTATTGATGAATTCTCTCGTTGTGTTTGGGTTTTTCTTCTTCGACATTGATCTAAAATACCCAATGTGTATCACACGTTCACCGTCATGATTCACACTCAGTTCGGGACTCGCATTAAAATTTTTCATTCCGACTGCGCTTAGAAGTTTCTATCCTCCACCATGCACGCCCTCATCCAATCTCATGACGCCCTCCATCAGCAGTCATGCCCGCACACACAAGAACAAAATGAGATCGCCGAATGAAAACATCGTCATATCATCAAAACTGCACGTGACCTTCTCATCTTTGTATATGCTCCTCATTCCCTCTGGGCCGAAGCTGCACTCACTGATGTTCACCTTATCAACATCACTCCCTCCTCGGCCATATCTGAAGTCACTCCTTATGAATGACAGTACTCACGTCCACTACCTACGCACCTCTCTGTACGTTTGGGTGCACATGCTTTGTTCTCCTTCCAACCCTTGAGCAAACTAAACTCTCTGCTCGCTCGGCTTGTTATGTTCACTTAGGCCTCAGTCCCCATCACAAAGGATATCATTGCTACGACCCAATGACTCATCGCATCTACATCTCTTGCCATGTATCCTTCCTTGAGCATGAGATGTTCTTCTCTTCCTCTGCGCCTAACCAAACAACACTTACCACACCAATCACTGTTGTTCCATCTCTCACCCTTCCTCTGCTTCCTCCTATACCCACTCATCCCAGGACTCACATTGCTCCTACCTCATTACCGGCTAGCCCTCTGGACGAGGATTCTCCTTCCAAAATAGCTGCCTGTCCTGCTCTTGCTCCTTCTGATACGGCTCCATGTGATGCTCTGTCCACTCCTCCACACATGGATCCTGCTCCTCCTCGGCGTAACCCTGCTCGCCTTCAACACCTGCCTGCTCACTACGACCACAGCTCTGACAGGTATAACCAATCTGCTCTCACCATAGTTACATCTTATTCCTCAGTATTTCAAGCCTTTCTCACAACTCTCCACTCCCACTAGGACCCCTAATCATATCAAGAAGATATTGCACATCCCGAATGGCAGCAAGCCATGGTAGTTGAACTTTAGGCTTTCCACAGTACCCATACCTGGGACCTCCTCCCCTGTCCCCATGACGTCACTCCTGTCAGATGCAAATGGATATTCAAGATCAAGACCCGACCGGATGGGTCTATTGAGCGACAAAAAGCCCGATTAGTTGTTTGTGGGTTCTCGCAGGAGCATGAAATCGACTATAATGAGACTATTGCACCGGTTGCCAGGATGACAACTATGCACACTTTACTTGCAGTTGCTGCTGCCCGAGCTTGGTCGTTACATCACATAGACGTCACCAATGTCTTTCTTTATGTTGATCTTGCATAGGTGGTGTACATGGCTCCTCAATTGAGTCTCTCCGTTCCCACCGGTCATGTCTGCCATCTTTGTCGGGCCCTCTATGGTCTCAAACAGGCTCCACGTGTCTGGTTTGAGCGCTTTCGCATGGCTTTTCTCATGGTCGAGTTCATTGAGAGACATACTGATCATGCTTTTTTCACTCGCACTTCTACTCAAGGATGTGACATTCTCCTCTATGTGGATGATATGATTATCACTAGTGATGACAATGCCAACATTACCTCTCTTCAACAGCACCTCCGCAGCTAGTTCTAAATGAAATATATAGGACCCCTCCGCTATTTCCTTGGGTTGGAAATCTCCTGATCCAAACGTGGTATACTGGTCTCCTAACAGAAGTACATCTCTGACATCCTCTCTATTGCAGCTCTCACTGACACCCAGAATGTTGATACTCCAATCGAGCTCAATATGAAACTACTCCCCACTGATGCCAAACCTCTTCCAGATGTCTCCCGCTATCGGCGCCTCGTCGGGATGCTGGTCTATCTCATTATGACTAGCCATACATTGCCTATGTTGTTAGCTTTGTTAGTCAGTTTGTCCAAGCACCTCGCCCAGTGTGACACCTCCATCCGTCATATAGAATATAATAGAGGGTCCAGCCGGGCCCCACGCCATATTCCACAGATAGTCGGCGGAGTTACATATTAATATCAAACAACCAAACGAATTCTAACTCAGAGCATTCTAGCGGAATCTTCAAGGGTTGAATTTGAACTCAATACATATGAATGTCCACTATATATATAAAACATGAATGTTTACAAATACACAAAATGTTACGGCCTTAAGGCCTTATAGTTATGCTTCAAAAGTGTGGATTACAAGCATCAGCGCGCAGGTCGGTCACTCATGAGAACAATAAAGCCTTCGCTTGGCCTTCAAGGTCCAACATAGCATCAAGGGCTTCAACCCGCTCTTTCCCGCTCGGCACTCCAGCACCTGCACAGGGACAATCCACCACGAAGGTGGCAAACAAGGCAACAGTCAACTTCAGCTGACCAATTTATAACGACTCTACCCCATAACTGGGGCAGTGGTATTTCTTCCTAGCAGACATATCATTAACACCAATTTATCACAAGAAGGCACACTCAAGTACCATTCAATATATCACAAATAAGTGACTCAGCGGCCAAACGTTCTGTGCACTCAGGGCACATTATTGGTGTACCGGATTTCCAGGGTCCCACCATTGTTCAGAGGTCCAAGACTTGACGGTCAACTTTGAGCATTACTAGTCTTTCCGGCTCGAGGTCTAAGACTCTCATTATGTGCTCCAACGAAACCAATTACTTTAGGCATTCTAGTCGGACAGACATAACGCGGGTACAGTTCAGCTATTTCTCATTGCTCAAATCGCCAGGTCAACGCCGACGGTCACATCCATCATAGCGAATGAAAAGACGTGGGTCAGCCTCCCATTTCCCGTTCGACTCACTAGCCTTTTAAGAGAGCACAGCTCACACTAGCCACACGATCTCCGAGAGACGGGATTCATTAATAAAAAAATGTTATCTGGAAGCTATCGCTAGCGATAGTCACTATCACCTGACATTAGCGACAGAACTCTCTTCTATCTCCAAACTCAGCCACAACTATAACACCGGTCTAGAAAACATTGCAGCATCTTGTAGTGCCAGAAAACTGGGTTTCACAGCAAACATAGCTCACCAAGAGCTATCTCCAGTGATACTCGCTTTCGCCCAGCGATATCCAACAATTATGCAAACTTTGGTACTTTCTGGGTATTTTCCTGGAGCACACCTCTAGTACTTCCTGCTACTCTCATTTCGCAGGTACAACTCACCGACTCTATAAACAACCCGCTTATACTCGAAGTCTTATATGACACGCAAGACAAAACATCACCAATACAGACCAACCTGTCCAGATGAGGCTTCACAAAGCATGCCTATTCCTATTGCGATTTCTGGATCTATATATAAAACCAACCCAGGGATACTATGTATTGACCCATCAGAATTCTCTCGATTCTCCACCTTTTGGTGCGGATTCCATGCATTTGCAAAAAGACTTCATTTGTCCAAGAAGGAAGATCGTTACCCTTGTAGATCGTTTCGGAGCCATGAATAAGTATTTTATCCGGATGGAAAGGAGCGCCTCACTTTCCTCTTTATGGATCTTACTTCGGCTCTTGAATCTGACCACAGGATCTCCTTCCCCTAGCTAGTAAAGTTTTAGCCTTCTTCTTCCTTTCTTCCAAGAACTTGATGAGAATGATGAGAGAGAGAGAGAGAAGATAAATGAATCTTCTCTCCACCTTTTTGTTGGGTCCATTGATCTCAATGTCCTGAATTTGAAGATGGACCAGCAAATAATGTATATACACGATGTGATCTAACTTGTGTTCAAGATTAATGATTGCAGATTGTCCTGGTAAGCAATGATGGGATAGGTAGCCTAAGTGGCTAAGTCAGGTAAGTTCTTACCTAAGTGGTAGAAGACAAAAACCTGTCTAAGTCCACGGGCGTTGAGTGAAGATCATTCACTCAATGCCAGATGACTTATAGTATTGAGTAAAGCCTATTCAGTCAAAGTCATGAAGTGGTAGGCGTAGAATGTGGCTAAGTCCATAGGCATTGAGTGAAGTAAACTCACTCAACAATATACAGCAAAAAGCTATGAGTTAGGTTAACATAGTCAAAGCCTAAAGAGAAATGACCTGAAAAGTTGCTAAGTACACAGGTGTTGAGTGTAGCTCACTCACTCAACGCCTTAGCTTCAAAATAGTTGAATAGCTGAGCTCAGAGTTCGTCGAACAAAGGCCTAAGTTTGTCGAGTTAAACTTTCACTTGTTCATCGAGCTGATCTCAATGTTCATCGAACTAAACTCAAAGTTCGTCGAACTGAGCTATTACTTATTCGTCGAGCTGAGCTCAAAGTTCGTCGAACTGTGTTCTAAGTTTGTCGAGCTCAAACTGGATTCTGAAAAAGAAAATCTGGTTAAGGCAGAAAGCGTTGAGTGAAGTATGTTCACTCAATGCTCTCAACGCCATGACGCAGAATTTGTTAAAGCAAAAAGCGTTGAGTGAGGCATGCTCACTCAACGCTGTCAACGCTTAAGATGCTGAAGAAGCAGAAATTGCTAAGGCAGAAAGCATTAAGTGTGGCATACTCACTCAATGTTATCAACGCCTTACATGCAGAATAGGCTGTAGAAACTATTATGGCAAAAAGCGTTGAGTGTGCATTACTCACTCAATGCTGTCAACGCCTAGTGAAGACAGAGTTTTGTCTAAGGTGTTTGGCATTGAGTGATGCTCACTCATTAATGCCAAGCAGTAGAAAGCTGAGAAATAAAGTTGGCGTTAAGTGAAGCTGAATCACTCAACGCCTAGAAGTAGATTTATATTCTAAGTAGTTTGGCATTGAGTGAAGGTAACTCACTCAATGCCAAGAGACAATAAAACTGTCTAAGTACTTTGGCGTTGAGTGAAGCTCACTCACTCAATGCCTATACTACTGATGCTTAAATTTTGACCAAGTCTTTAGGTGCTGATGTCAGAAAGTCAAAAAGTCAACAATATTCAAATTATTAGCGGCAAAGCCACAATACATGACAAAAGGCACTGCAGTCATACTGTACGTCAGTTAGGCGTTAAAGCAAGGATGCAGCCAGAATTAATGGAGTGGGACCCACTACTAAAAGAGTCGTGGGTTACATTAAATAAAAGGAGATGCTCTTTACAGAAAGAGTAACTGTTATAGCAGTTCTTCACAATCGTCATTGTTGTGGGTGTGGCTAAAGAATAGAGAGCCCAAGACAAGCAAGTCTAGAGGCAGATAAAGTTAGCTGTTGAGATCAACATCTTCAACAACAAGATTGCTAGTAACATCTTCATCTGCACCAGCTAACAAGCTCAGTGTGATTCTCTGAGAAAGAGATAGCAACTAGGGTCGACCCTTACTGCAGGTGCTTCACAGATCCAACAAACAAATTCTATAGAACGTTCTCTTAGGGAGCTGTGAAGAAGAAGATAGAGCTGAGCAGTTGGCTCAGTTCATAAAGGTGCAGAGAAGCTGATCTGCAAGTCGCTTCCAGCATAGGACAAACTTCTACATCATTGTTGTTATGAAGAAGAGAGAGTAGAACCTTTGGTTCAATTCAGAAAGGGGCAGAACTGTATTCTGTAAGTCACTTCCAGCTCAAGTGGATGTACTTATTGGTGTGAAGTAGTTGGGGCTAAGGTGTACTTAGTCTAGTAAAGTAGACACAGGAAAATATTCATGGTGTCAAAGTGGGGCTGAGTCTAACTCACCCAAGGTTTATTGTCACAAAGGAATTCCTCTTATGTCGAATCAAGATCCTCAACAACCCACTTCCATCTTGTAGGATCCCTTGTGGATCTGAGAGGTAGGAACAAACTTGCTCTGAGGTAGGTGATCAGTTGATCACTGAGTGGTATGACACTTGTGCCTGAGGTGTGGGAGAGTGTATCTCTCTGAGTTGTAGGAGCAAGTTTGCTCTGAGGTAGGGCTATCCTCCAAAGCCTGAGCGGTAGGGCTTTATTGCCTGAGGTAGGTGATACTTGTATCACTGAGTGTAGGCCCTTATGGCTGAGGTGTAAGACTTGGAGGAGACTGAAAGATCTTGATGGATCTGAGGTATAAGCTCCTTGTAGCATTGGTTTGGAGAAGAGCCTTGACCAATAGGAAGTTGGCAAGGTGGGAGGAGAGTGGATGTACCCAAAGATTGAGGAACTACTATAAATCTTTGTGTACTCTATTGTGTTTGTTTTCTTTATGAAGGTAACTCATCTTGAAAGCATAAATTAACCAACCACTAAAAGCAGCAAACAAAAAGAGAATAAAATATAGTCACTAAAGACTAAGAAACCTATTCCCCCCACCATCTAGGTGATCTAGCTATCCTTGAAATAAAGACTATCAAGTGGTATCAGAGGGAGGTTAGTCAAAAAGGACCTAGCAATCTGAGTTGACCTTCAAGGATAGCTAAAATGTTAAATTTATGTGTTCAAAGATGAACCATAAGGTGTGGAACTCTTTGTAACATCAAATCTGCAGAGAGGATAAGAACAACATTGGGCTGTTGGGGCTGTTGGCTACTCTTGGTGAAGACAAAGTCCTTCCAGATGCAAGAGCAAGGATCAGGGCCCCACTATCACATTCAGAGAGTGACACAGAGGTGGATGAAGCTGAAGAAGGTGAATGCAGATGCCATGGATCGATAGCTACACCAGAAGAAGAATCATGCCAGGATCAGCCTGGTCAAAATAAGGTATATTACCCATCTAACTCATCCTCAGATTCTAAATATGAATCATGTATAGACTCTGATGTCTCCTCATCAAGTGATGATGAGGGTCCTTTGACAGATGATGATATCAATCAATTGATTGACAATCTTGCTGTCGTTCTGAAATCTTTCAATGAAAGCAAGCTGCTTGTTAAGAAACAAGCAGATGAAATAGACTCCTTACAGCAGACTGCTTCCCAACAAGATGAAGCTTCATATTTGCTATGTCTAAAAGAGAGGGAAACAACCCATCTGAAAATCATTGTAGATCTAAATCTGAGTGGAATTTTAAAGTGATCTAATCTCAGAAAAGAGGTCAAGTTACTATCAGGCCTCAGACTACCTTTCATAAGGTAATTCTCCCTTCCAAGAGGTATGGACAAGACCCCATGGATGGTCACTGGAGGAATGAGAATCTTCCATATAAGACTACAAATGTATCTTACAATGGAAGAAGAAAGGACATGGGACTGATTGCTCAAAAGTCTCCCCATGAAGAAGTGCAAAAGTCCCATCCTGGACCTTTTGTATTTAATGCACCAGCTCCATCACTCTTGAGCAAGGTAGTGTCCTTTTCTCAAAATCTCCCTGCACACACTCAAACCAAGGGTAAATCTGCCAGGAAGCAAGACTTGGAATCTTCTAAGGGCACCAACAGCATGTCCTATGCAAAGAGAACTGCTGATGATAGACCTTGTGAAAAGCCAAGCTCTTCTCATGACAGACACACTCCCAGTTAGACTGTGGCTAAGAGAATTTGGAACAAGGAAGCTGCTCTTCCTTTTGTCCAATCTGCAGTCAACCATGGTGCCAGACCTGCTCAGAAGGGAAGATACAATATTCATAAGTGCTGGTGATGTGACAAAGTGGGCCACTTTACCTTAGATTGTTGGCGCAACACTACTGTGCCAATGGCAAGAGAAACTCTTCCTGACATGGCTCCTACAGGTAGATATATGCATTTTCAAACTAACAAGAACCTAGGACCCAAGTCAGCTTGGGTTCCTAAGGTAAGGTAATTCTGTCTTGCAGGATAGTCCAAGTGGCCATAACCATTTATGGTACTTGGACAGAGATGTACCAAACCTAAGTCTGGATACAAGAGATGATTCAACTTATCATCATGCACAAGATGTCAAAGACAAGTGTGATTTTTAAGGGGGAGCTTACAAAGGAAAGCCAGATGAACATCAAAGGCTAAAGACCAGAAGCAAAGTTGATGTTATGCTCAGAGACTATGAAGCTAGCATGAGCTTCAAGTCTACAAAGCATAGATAAGTAGAATTCACCTTTCTTTAATTCTACTATTTAATTGCAAAATTGATTACACATGTAAGAGATATGATAATTGAAACAAATGACTGAGAAGATGTAAAAATATTAATTTAAACAATTCTTCTTAATAAATATGTTAATGGCTCACATGTTCACCATGCCACAAGAAGTAACTAGTCTCAACATACCCAAAGACATATTATATATGGAATACTAGGGTAAATAAGTATCAAAATTTGGTTCAGTCAATTGAGGGTGGGGGCTAATTCACTCTCAGTTGAAATTAATGTAAGGATATTAAAATTATGTCTAATTGCACCCCAATAGAACACATTTTAGAATGTGTACTGTAGGACTATATTACCCCTGCAAGTTAGGCCAACACAGTTAGGAGATAGTTGAAATTTAATTACTAAAGAAAATAGATGTTGAGCAAAACAAGCTTACTCAACAAAAATTGTCGAAAAGACGGCCTGCGGATATGCGTCGGGTTTCAATCCTGTCCATTGATTAAGATTAATCAACTAAATAGATTAGTGACTTTCTGCCTTCTTTTTAGTAATACCTATAAACAGAAGTGCTTGTGCAATAAGCCAAGTCACTGTTCCTTACCCTCTCCCGCCCACATTCACTGAATCGACGAAAAGCCATTTTCGCTAGCCTTCTCAAATTCTCCGGCGAAATGGCGCCCAAGGGACAAGATTTCCTCTTCGAAGGAGCAGAGGTGGTTCGCAATGGATTCGTTGATGATCCGAAAGAAGTTCAGCAGGTGCTTAATCTTCTACATAAATCTAACCTAGCCTTCATCCTGACGGAACCCTGTCTTCTGTAGAAGAGGGAAGTGCTAGAGTTGTTCGCCAATGCCAAAGCAGATGCTTTGGCAGGTAAATTTAAGACCAAGGTAAGCGAGAAGAAGATCAAGATTACTCCTAGAAGGCTCAACAAGGCTCTATAGTTGCCAAAGCTCTCTGCAACTGAGAATAAAGAAGAGTTGTTGTTGGATAATGTAAAATCGGCAATGAAATGGTGTGGACTTTCTAAGCACACCACAGAATCAATTCTAAGGAAAGAACTTAACCTGAGAGGTAAGTTTCTAGCTGATGTCATCGGGAAAGCTCTAATATGCAAAACAAGCCCCCATGACAAAATTTCAAAGAGGATGTTTGAAGTAATGGCTAGGATCATATTGTCCAAGAGAACTGATTGGGGAAGAGTGGTGTTTGAAAGAATAGTGGACTGCATGGCTGAACAAAATTTGGGAAAAATCCTTTCACTATATCTGCGAGAAACAATCTCAGATATTCTGAATCTAAAACTCGGTTCAAGAATACACCACATGAGAAGAATGGAAATCATGATGCTTGAGAGATGGGACCGGGTCCTCCAGCCTCGTGGTCTAGAAGCTGTGGAGAGGAAAGGAAAGATAATTGCTGCTACGTAGCCCTGCACCTCTAGTAGCTCATCTGAGGAAGAAGAGCCTCATAATCTTGATCTATCATCATCTGCTGAAGAGTCCAGGAGGGATATATATATTCAGGTATCTACCTCTTCTGATCTTACCCCACTTAGTCGTGTAAGCAGACTAGAGTAAGATATTGTTCCTGAAGTTGATGAGACTTCTACTGAGTTAGCTGAATCTGCTGGAGAGGAAGGAGATGATTTGCCTTCAGCTAAGGATGCTGGGCAAATAGCAGAGGAAATTGTTAGCAAGATCTCTATAGAAATAGAGGAAGATTCATCCAGATTGGAAGATGCAGATAGGAATACGCCTATGTCTGATAATAATGATGCTCCTAGGCCTCAGAGTGAGCGGGAGATAAAAGTAGCCTCAAACAAAGAGACAGTTATGTATGAAGATGAGAAATTACTGGATAAAGTCTTTGAAATTCCATGTACTGAGGAAAGGAATGCTCTAATTAAGGGGGATAAACAGATGCAAGAGATAATCCATTATTTGTAGGGGAGCAACTAAAAGTTCCTCCAATAGTGGTTTTGTCTGCTACAGCTGATAAAGAGGTTGTTGTTGCTATTGCTGACCTGCATGCAAATGAAAGCATGGCAGAGGTTGAGGGGGAGATACCATCTGATCTCCCTGCTCATGAAGTACATGATTTAGTTTCCTCAGAATCTGAGAAAGAGGAATACAGTCAGGAGAAAGCTTACTCCTCACCACATCCTGAAAATGACACAGCTCAAGAAATAGGGAGCAAGCCTGTACAAGAAGCTCTGGATGAGTGCACATCTACCAGAGTTGATCAGTTGCCACCAACTTTTTTAGCCCATCTAAAGGGTTTGTTGCATGAGCAAAGGAGGGCACTACAAAATTATGTGGATGATGCCCTCAAGGATATTATAAATGATCTTGCAACTGAGATCAAATCTATAAGGTTTGAACTTAATCTGTTGAAAGGAGAAATTGTCAAATTCTTCACAAGAGCTGCTGGAGATGTAGACTTTACAATGGAGAAGCTGGATGTGTCAGGCCAGAACATTGTTGTTATCATAGAAAATCAAAAGATTCAAGACAAGAATAGTGTGACAATCCATGAAAATGATAAAATTATGAGAAGTGAACAGAGCAGTGAAATCTTTACAAAAATGGATACCTGCACCAAGATGCTTGATGACCACATGTTGGAAGTCAAGAATCATGTCACTGCTGGAGTAAACTACATAGAAGCAGAAAGGGGCAAGACAAGTAGCACCCAGACCGATACTTTAATTGATTAAGCCAAAAAGGGAGAGAGAGAAGCCATAAAGACCAATACTGAAAACATGGTCTGGGCAACAAATGTTGTGAGAGGCTCATTGGGATTAGAGCATGTGCAATATGACAATATCTCAATGATGCTTGCTCAAGTGCTAGAAACTTTGAACAAAGAACCTGCTCAAGATAATCAAGAGTATGGGATGTATATAGAAGATCATGATAGTGCTGGTAATCAGTGGGAGTGTAACCCACTGCTGCTGAAATTCCCTCATTCTGCCCCACTATAGACCAGACACTACAAACAAGAGAAATGACTGCTAAAACTGCTGAAGCTGAAGAGGAAGTCAGGATGAGAAAGAGAAAATACAGAGAAGAAATGGAGAAACGACCTGATTTCGAGCAGTGGAGCCCATGGTATAGATCCATCATCTTGCTTGCTTGGAATCAGGTCAAGAATAAGAAATCAGACAAGGGTAAATGGTATAGCAAGACCGAGTGAGATAAGATGGAAAAGAGGGACACAGAAAGAAGGATTTTCTGGAGGAACAAAAAGGCAAATCTTCTCACTCCTGATTCTGTGGAACCGTCTAAATACTTCCTCAAGCCCTTCAGCCACTTTGAGAGACAAAAGGATAAAGCTATAACTGTAGCTATAGCTGGAGCTACTAAGGCTAAGGCTGCTGATGAAGCTGATAAGAAGGGAAGAACATAGCTGGAGCAGAATACAGGCCGGCAAAGAAATCCAAAAGTAGTGGGATTATGATAAGGGAACCTGAAACTTAAAATGTTTCAGGTTCTTCTTACAGGGCTTGGGATGTAACACCTTGTTTAAATTGCACAAACATTTATTCCCTATATGATTAAATAGAATAATCATTTATTATAATTATGATCGGTCTAACTTATCAATTGTTATAATTGTGACTTATCTGCTACATCATTTGATATGCCTATGATTTAACTGAATTATGTTGTGATGATGTGTTATATATATAACATAAATGTGTTAGTGTATACATTAGTTTAGGTTTTGACTTCTTCAAATAGGGGGAGATTGTTGGGTCCATTGATGCCAATGTCCTGAATTTGAAGAAGGACCAACAAACAATGTATACACATGATATGATCTAACTTGTGTTCAAGATTAATGATTGTAGATTGTCCTGGTAAGCAATGATGGGACATGTATCCTAAGTGGCTAAGTTAGGTAAGTTCTTACCTAAGTGGTGGAGGATAGAAAACTGTCTAAGTCCACAGGCATTGAGTGAAGCTCATTCACTCAATGCCAGATGACTTATAGTGCTGAGTAAAGCCTATTCAGTCAAAGCCATAAAGTGGAAAGCTTAGAATATGGCTAAGTCCACAGGCATTGAGTGAAGTCAACTCACTCAACGCCATACAATAAAAAACTGTGAGTCAGGCTAACACAGTCAAAGCCTAAAGAGAAATGAGCTGAAAAGTGGCTAAGTCCACAAGTGTTGAGTGTAGCTCACTCACTAAATGCCTTAACTTCAAAATAGTTGAATTGCTGAGCTCAGAGTTCGTCGAACTAAGGCCTAAGTTCGTCGAGTTGAACTTTCACTTGTTCATCGAGCTGAGCTCAATTTTCGTCGAACTAAACTCAAAGTTCGTCGAACTAAGCTATTACTTATTCGTCAAGTTGAGCTCAAAGTTCGTCGAACTGTGTTCTAAGTTTATCGAGCTCAAACTTGATTCTGAAAAAGAAAATCTGGTTAAGGCAGAAAACATTGAGTGAAGTATGTTCACTCAATGCTCTCAACGCCATGATGCAGAATTTGTTAAAGCAAAAAGCGTTGAGTGAGGCATGTTCACTCAACGCTATCAACGCTTAATATGCTGAAGAAGCAAAAATATTTAAGGCAGAAAGCATTGAGTGTGACATGCTCACTCAACACTCTCAATACCTTACATGCAGAATAGGCTATAGAAACTGTTAAGGCAAAAAGCGTTAAGTGTGCATTACTCACTCAACGCTGTCAACGTCTAGTGAAGACAGAGTTTTATCTAAGGTGTTTGGCGTTGAGTGATGCTTACTCACTCAACGACAAGCAGTAGAAAGCTGAGAAAGTAAGTTGGCGTTGAGTGAAGCTGAATCACTCAACACTTAGAAGCAGATTTATATTCTAAGTAGTTTGGCATTGAGTGAAGGTAACTCACTCAGCGCCAAGAGACAATAAAACTGTCTAAGTACTTTGGAGTTGAGTGAAGCTCACTCACTCAACGCCTATACTACTGATGCTTGAATTTTGAATAAGTCTTCAGGTGCTGATGTCATCAAGTCAAAAAGTCAACAATATTCAAATTTTTAGCGGCAAAGCCACAGTACATGACAAAAGGCACCGCAGACCTACTGCACGTCAGTTAGGCATTAAAGCAAGGATGCAGCCTTCCTTAATGGAGTGGAACCTACTGCTAAAAGTGTCGTTGGGTTACATTAAATAAAAGGAGATGCTCTTTATAGAAAGAGTAACTGTTACAATAGTTCTTCACAATCGTCATTGGTGTGAGTGTGGCTAAAGAACAGAGAGCCCAAGACAAGAAAGTCTAGAGGCAGATCAAGTTAGCTTTTGAGATCAACATCTTCAATAGTGAGATTGTTGGTAACATCTTCATTTGCACTAGCTAGCAAGCTCAGTGCGATTCACTGAGAAAGAGATAGCAACTAGGGCCGACCCTTGCTGTAGTTGCTTCACAGATCCAACCAACAAATTCTAAAGAACATTCTCTTGGGGAGCTGTGAAGAAGAAGATAGAGCTGAGCAGTTGGCTCATTTCAGAAAGCTGTAGAGAAGCTGATCTATAAGTTGCTTTCAGCATAATTCAAAGCCTCTACATCTTTGTTGTTGTGAATAAGAGAGAGCTGAACCTTTGGTTCAGTTCAGAAAGGGGCAGAACAGTATTCTGCAAGTCACTTCCAGCTCAAGTGGATATACTTATTGTTGTGAAGTAGTTGAGGCTAAGGTGTACTTAGTCCAGTAAAGTAGACACAAGAAAAAATTCCTAGTGTCAAAGTGGGGCGTAGTCTAACTCACCCAAGGTTAATTATCACAGAGGAATTCCTCTTGTTTCCAATCAAGAACCTCAACAACCCACTTCCAACTTGTAGGATCCCTTATGGATCTGAGAGGTAGGAGCAAACTTGCTCTGATTTAGGTGATCAGTTGATCATTGAGTGGTAGGGCACTTGTGCCTGAGTTGTAGGAGAGTGTATCTCTCTGAGTTATAGGAGCAAGTTTGCTCTGAGGTAGGGCTATCGTCCACAGCCTCATTAGTAGGGTTTTATTGCCTGAGGTAGGTGATACTTGTATCACTAAGTGTAGGCCCTTGTGGCAGAGGTGTAAGTCTTGGAGGAGACAGAGAGATCCTGAGAAATTTGAGGTGTAAGCTCCTTGGAGCATTGGTTTGGAGAAGTGCCTTGACCAATAGAAAGTTTGCAAGGTGAGAGGAGAGTGGATGTACCCAAAGATTGGGGAACTACTATAAACCTTTGTGTACTCTATTGTGTTGATTTTCTTTGTGTAGGTAACTCATCTTGAAAGCAGAAATTAACCAACCACTAAAAATGACAAACTAAAAGAGAATAAAAGATAGTCACTAAGGGCTAAGAAACCTATTCACCCCCCCCCCCCTCTAGGTGATCTAGCTATCCTTGAAATAAATACTTTCACTCTTCTCTGGTTAAGCAGCCTCGAGAATAAACCCAGCCACACAATACTCTCATCAAAAGAAAGCAAAAGCCATAATTTCAGTTGACAAGTCAAAAATAACGCTATCGTCGGGAGATATACACTATCGCCTATGCGATATCGTCGATAGTTGCTTTGATCCCAGTCAACCACCACTCATCGGCCGCCTTTAGGCCATCCGACATGTGTCCAACCATACATGGCAGTATCGCTCAGCGATACCACTATCACCACTCTGATAGCTCGCACAATGCTTTGTCGAGTGCGTTGAGAGCTTCGAGTGCGTTGAGTCTACTCAACGCTTTGTTGAAGTAGTTGAGTACACGATAGTATTCGTCGAGTTTACTCAATGCTTTATTACTGGCGTCGAGTGTGTCGAGTCTACTAAATACTAGCGTCGAGTGCTATCGTTAGTGATATTCACTACCTCCTGGCAATAGCCACCAAAAGTTCTGTTTTCTCATTTTTGGGGTGTTACAAACCTCCCCTCCTTGTAGAAATTTCAGCCTGAAATTCTATTCATCTGCAGGTACACAAAAACAATAACAAATATTTTACAACATTATTTTACAAACAACTCGGGAAACTCATCACGCATGGTTTGCTCAGGCTCCCATATGAGTTCTTCATGGCCATAATTATCCCAATGGACCTTGACCATCCTAATTGTCTTGTTTCGTAGCTGCCTGACCTACATATCCTCGATCTGAATGGGCCAAAACTTCATTGTCATCCCACCATTGACCGATACTTGATCAACAACGACCACTTTCTCAATAGTCCGTCATCCAAGGAGAATTGAGAATTTGACCCATCCACTGCATAGCGTTTCATACTCTCATTGAGTTCTGTTGCTCATCAAATCCTGTTCGCAAGGTCATACTGTACCTCTGTCCAGTTCAATTATGCATTTGTAGTAAAATTCTTATCAACATAAGAAATATCTAAGGCCTACAACTCCTGGATCAGATGCTCATCATGCATCTACAACCACCTTGCCCGTACCGAAGTCCGCCGACTCAAGGCATCTGCAACTACATTTCCCTTCCCAGGAGAATAGTGTATCTCGAAGGTGTAGTCTCCGAGGAACTCCATCCACCTCCGCTGCAGCATATTTAGATACTTCTGATCTATTAAGTATTTAAGGCTCTTATGGTCCGTGAATATATTAACTTTCACGCCATATGTACTGACGCCACAGCTTAAGTACAAAGATCACAGCCGTCAACTCCAATTCGTGGACTGGATAATTTCACTCATGCACTTTCAACTAGCGTGATCCATAAGCAATGACCTTTCTGAACTGAAGAAGAATGTAGCCTAAGCCGCTCCTTCAAGCATCGCTATAAATCTCATAGCCATCTGTACCACATGGCGAACACAAGATAGGTATCGTGGTCAAACAACTCTTTAACTCCTCAAAAGCTGGCATGCACTCGGGTGTCCAAACAAACTTCTGGTCTTTCCTCGTCAGTATGGTGTGAGGTAAGGATTTCTGCGAAAAGTTCTCTATGAAGTGCCTGTAGTAGCCCGCAAGTACAAGCAAACTCTTGACTTCAGCTACAGTAGGCAATACAGGTCGCTCCCGTATTGCAACTATCTTTGCCGGATCCAGTGTAATACCTTCTCCACTAATCACATGGCCAAGAAAATCCACTGACGACAGTCAAAACTTGCACTTTGAGAACTTGGCATAGAGCTTGTGTTGAATCCCTAGTTTGATTTGGGCTAGGTTCACTAACTTAGGATGATGTGGCCCAATATGTATAGCCAGGGTCAAAGTTGTGTCCTAGAGTCTAGGCCAAATCCTTAGAGTCAACATCATATGGACAAGCCAACATCAGACCGCCAGAGACTCAAGACGTAGAGTTTTTCCAGAGATTCAGAGATTGCTCAAGAAACTAAGTAAAATGAGTTCGACGTTCGTCGAACTCAGGTCGACGATAGTCGTTCTCAGCGCGACGATCTTAGAGAAATATTCTCTGAGCTGAGCTCGACGAACTTCAGTGACAGATCGACGATCCTTGGATTCCACCTTGAGAATTCTAAGTCCAGACTGTTCTCTAAACTCAGGTCGACGAACCTGATTCTCAGGTCGACGAACTTCATTCTTTGCTCGACGATTTCTGGACTTCCACTTCAACTCTATTGCCAGAGGTTTATCAATTTTTCTCTAAGTACAGAATCATTTTCAGCTCGACGAATTCAAGGTTCTCGAGACTTAGCTCGACGAACCTTATTCTTTGGTCGACGATCTCTGGACTCGGTCTTCAGCATTTCAAGTTCAATTGATTCTCCTGACTTAGGTCGACGAACTTAGTTCTCTAGTCGATGATTTCTGGATTCTCTACTTCACCTTTCTGATTAGTGGTCCTCAGCTCGACGAATCGGATTCTCAGCTCGACGAACTCAGACCACCTTGGCTAAAGTTATCAAGTAGCTGATTAGTGGTCCTCAGCTCGATGAAGTTCGTTCTTAGGACGACAAATCCAGTTCTCAGCTCGACGAACTTGAAGTACAGAAATGCAAAGCTTCCAAAGACAGCAAGTCATGCTTCCAGCTCGACGATTCTGCAACTCAGCTCGACGAACAGAAGTCATCAGGTCGACGAACTGCAAACTCAGCTCGACGAATTCTGCTATCTGTTCGACGATTCCGGACTTAGTTATTTCCGGCCTTCTGTCCTCACTCTAATGCGATAATTCCTGAGTAATTAATGTTCTAACATTTTCTGAATGTATCCGTTAGAAGGAGCATTAATTATGGTCTTCTCCAGGATTATTGCTTGCTGTTTTTCCACGGGACAGTTGGGGAAATGAATCGATGCCGATTATTCTCAAGGCAATTAGCATTAATTGCAGATGCATTCAAATTTTTGAAATACAGAGAAGAAGAGTACAACGGATATACACATTGAAAAACACAGAGAATAATTTAGAAGATCATTGGAAAGCTTCACACAGAGCACAACTTACTGAGAAGTACATAGAGATTACAGACAAACATCCAATCTTGAATAATCTGCTCTGTCAAAGAAGAAGAATTTTCTGATACACAGAAGTCCTTGACCAGAAGCTCATCAGCACCTGAAGAACAATCAAGAGTCTTCTTTCTTCAAGTACTCCAGGATACTTTAAGAGGACAACATCATTCTCATCTGCAAAACAAGTTCCTGAAGATTATTGCTGGTCAAGGATTCAGTTTGAAGACCTATCACCCTGAATCTTAGCTCCTTTATTTTTCCCTGATCCATTCTACATCTCAGGGGGAACCATAAGCTATAATCAATCCACAATCTTCTCAGTTGTATATTGAGAAAGAGAAGACAAAATCATCTCTCACCCTCACCTCTGTAGAGGGTTGTCATCTCCCTTCAAAAGTGATTCCTTGGTTGCAAGTCTCCTGATCAAAAGACTTGGGTTGGTTGTTGAGCACCTAATCAAAAGCTCATTGGTGTTAGGCACCTGATCAAAAATCTGAGTGGATTTCTACCAAGGGTGGTAGAAGAGTGGATGTACCTAGGTTGGGGAACCACTATAAAATTCTTGTGTCGTCTGGTTGCCTCCTTTTCTTTTGTTCTTGCTGTGCTTATGATTTAGGTTTATTGTTTGCTAGTTTATTAATTTCTGCACTTATTAATTTACAACAAAAGCTGTAATAGCAGTTAAGAAATATTTAAGAATACTCTATTCACCCCCCTCCCCTCTAGAGTATTTCAGATCTAACTCTCACTTTTAATTGGTATCAGAGGGGGTTCCTTTGGTTGTACAAGTTAAATCTTGAACCAAAAGATCCTTTGTTAGATCTACATATTATTTTATTTTCATTTAAATTATAAACACAGCATGACACAAAACAAGGATTATGCAAGCACCAGACCTCCAGTTTGCAACCTTAATAGGTTTGCTATCTGGAAGGCAAGAATTAGGTTATACATGAATTCCATTAATGAAGACATCTACAATTCCATTTTGACAGGTCCCCCACAGGTATCTACATCTACAACATCTTCAAGCAACAATGCAGTCCCACCACCTGAGTGGACTGAAGCTCAGAAGAAAGCAAAGATTGCTGATGCCAAAGCCATGAACATATTGGCTCAGACTATGTCAGATGACATCTTTCAGAAGGTGGCTAAGTGCACCTCTGCAAAAGCAATCTGGGATTCACTCAATCAAATGGTTGCTGGCTCAGCAGATGAGAGGAAAGATAGAAGATCACACCTCATCACACAATATGAAAACTTCAAGAAGGATGAGGCAGAAACAGTTGAAGTGATGTACAACAGGCTTAGCTCAATCATCAGTGAGCTAAGGACCTTAGATAAAGAAATCACCTTGACTGAAGTGAATGACAAGATCCTAATGTGCTTTCCAAGCTCATGGGACATCAGGATCTGGCCCATCAAGGAGGCCAGATGCCTGAATGAGATTTCAACTGAATCTCTATTAGGTAAACTGAAGTCATATGAGCAGTTAATCAAGTCCAGAGAGGTAGTGGAACATAGGACTCCTCCCCCAGCAAGGAAAGAACAATCCATTGCATTCAAGGCTACTGAAGAAACTGAAGCCCCAATAGTTAATGGAGAGCTAATGAGTCTCTTTTCCAAGAGATTCTTCAAACTGGTAAGGAAGGACTTCAGAAGGAAGTCATCCAGGAATGACAGCCAGCCAAGGTATGACAAAACCTGCACTAAAGAGGTAGTGTGTTATGGGTGTAGGAAACCAGGACATTTCATGTCTGAATGTCCTGAAAATCAAAAGAAGGAAAGAAGAAAAGAGAAGGAATCAAGAAGCAAGCATTACAGCAAGCCCTCTTCCAGCAAGCACAAAAAGAAGGACAAAGGATTTGTGGCTGAAACATGGAGCGACACAGAAGATGAATCCACATCTTCCAGCTCCAGTGAAGAAGAAGAGGAGGCCAAGGCAAAGGAGGTTTGCCTCAAGGCAATTGATGCAAGCAGTAACAGATCAGATACAGATGAATCTGATAATGAAGAAAACCTGTCAGCTGAAGATCAGGTAATAGCATCTTATGATTTTGAATCTGATGAATTTAAATTTGAATTAAAAAACCTATGCTTAGATTTGATAAGCTCTGAGAAGGAAATCAAACTTCTCAGAGATAAATTGAATGATCTAGATAAAATCACCTCTGAAAATGCAACTCTAACTAGTGAACTGAAATCTGCAAATGAACAAATCAGTTTTCTGAAATCAGAACTTAGCAAAGCTAAGATATTAGAAGAATCATTAAATGGCAGAAGTTTGAAATTGCTAGATATAACCAACACAGTTAATGCTAGAACAAATAACTGCAGATTAGGATTAGGAGCCACATCCAGTGAACCAACCCTAATACAAAGGAATCATCTTTCAAAACCTGTAAATTTTATCTCTGACAAAGGAAAGAAAAACACTGAACAAGTAAATAAGGTTAATAAAATTTTAGAACAAATTGAAGCTAAGGACAAAATTAAAAATCAGAAGAATGATAAAAATAACAATGTTCAGCAGTTATCGTCAAACCCAGATCGACGATATAAGAATAGATTGTCGAACTCAGAAGGACAATCTTTGAACGTAAACTACAATAATAATCATTCGTCTAACTACGATCGATGAACTTTGTATGGTTCGTCGAGCAGAGGTCGACGAATGTGGGGCACAGAGAATGAACATGTTCATTCTCTAGGCAGAGATCGACGATCTCAACCCAATTCGTCGAACTCTGGTCAACGAACTTACAAAAATTCATCGAACCCAGGAAGACTTAATCAAAACTATAATTCCAACAGCAACTCACATATTTCTAAGAAACCATTTAATCCACTAGCTGACTGGATCATCCCACCTAAGAGATATCACCCCCTAGGATATAAGTCCCAACCGGAATTCTCTATTATTTCCAGCTTTTCTTATCAGCAATACAAAGGACCCAAGGTAACCTGGGTCAAAAACCATTAACTGTTTTCTATTGCAGGTGAAGAGTTATCCAGGGGTAAATCAAACTTGGTACCTGGACAGTGGATGCTCCAAACATATGACTGGCAGCAAGGACATCTTATATAACTACAAGTCCAAGCTGGGGCCAAAGGTTATCTTTGGTGACTCCAAGTGTGGTCAGTCAGAAGGATTTGGAGAAGTAAGAATAGGAGCTGTCACATTCAAAAAGGTGACATATGTAAGTGGACTCAAGCATAACCTCATCTCCATAAGTCAGTTATGTGATGATGGTTATCAGGTATACTTTAACCCATCCACTTGTTCCATTATTAATAAAAACAACCAAACAGTTTTAACTGGAAGTAGACAAGGCAACATATACTTAGTAAATTTGTTTTCTGCCAAAACTGATATCTGCTTACTTAATCTAACTAGTAATCAAAATGACTTATGACACAAAAGACTAGGTCATGTAAATCTGAAAAACATTGCTAGGCTATCTAAACATAATCTTGTTAGAGGTCTACCTTCTGGTCCCTACAAGAAGGAAGGTCTCTGCATGGCTTGTCAATTAGGCAAGCAAACTAAAACTAGTTTTAAATCTGTTAATAAGAGTGATTCACCTAGGATTTTGTACTTGCTACATTTGGATCTCTTTGGACTCATTGCTGTACAAAGCCTAGGAGGGAAATCCTGCGCTTTAGTTATAGTGGATGACTTCTCCAGATTCAGTTGGGTATTCTTTCTGAGATTAAAGTCAGATACATTCAAGGTTCTTACAGATTTTCTCAGGACCATACAGATTGAGTTCTCTACTCATGTTGCATTGATCAGAAGTGATCATGGCACAGAGTTTTTTAGTCTCTTCTTATGCATGAGTTCTGTGAGAAGGAAAGTATCAGACATTGCTTCTCAGCTCCTAGAACTCCCCATCAAAATGGGGTAGCTGAAAGGAAAAATAGGACATTCATTGAAGCCGCAGGTACATTGCTTGCAGATGCTTACATGCCCCTAACCTTTTGGGCAGAGGCTGTAAGCACATCAAATTATATCCTGAATAGGAGCTTAATTCACAAACTAAAGAACAGGACTCCCTATGAATTGCTCAAAGGGAAGAAACCTAAAATAAACTATTTTAAAGTATTTGGATGTACCTGTTACATACACAATAACAACAAGAAATACATTAGAAAGTTTGAGGCTAAGGCTGAAGAGGGAGTTTTTCTAGGATACTCCCAAGTAAGAAAGGCCTATAGGGTGTTTAATAAATCAACATTAAAAATTGAAGAGTCTATTCATGTTTCATTTGATGAGACTAACATGTATTGCAAGAAGAAAGAAGTTTCTACCAATAGCAACTTGCAGGTACCCCATTTGTGTGAGATTTTGGATGGACTAAACCTCACCCAAGAGGTTCCAACTCATCCCTCTCCACAAGCCATTGAATAAAGTAAAGAAGAAGAAGTTTAAGAAAATGAATCCCTACCAACAGCAAATACAATTCCACAAGAAGAATTAATTCCAAATGATGTTGCACAACCAACTCCACCCACTGATTTTGTCACACTTATGGATCACCCGAGATCTCATGTGATTGGAGACATATCAGCAGGTGTACAGACAAGGCATCAACTCACCCAAGATTTGATGCATGCCTGTTTTCTCTCTCAGGTTGAACCTCTATCCATTCATGATGCTGAGCAGGATCCCCACTGGATCCTTGCAATGCAGGAGGAACTAAATCAATTTGAGAGATGTAGAGTTTGGGATTTGGTTTCAAGACCCCAAAACTACCCAGTTATTGGAACCAAATGGGTTTACAGAAATAAGCTGGATGCATAAGGAGTCATTATGAGAAACAAGGCTAGGCTTGTTGCTCAAGGATATAGGCAAGAAGAAGGAATTGATTATGATCAAACCTTTGCACCTATTGCGAGGTTGGAAGCCATAAGAATATTCCTTGCATATGCAGCATACAAGAGGTTCAAGGTCTTCCAAATGGATGTGAAGAGTGCTTTTCTAAATGGAGTGCTACAAGAAGAGGTTTATGTAGAACAACCTCCAGGTTTTGTTTCTCCAACTTACCTCTCTCATGTTTTTAAATTGCACAAGGTTCTTTATGGTCTAAAGCAAGCTCCAAGAGCTTGGTATGAGACCTTAGCTAGTTTTCTATTAGAGTATAAATTTACAAGAGGAACTGTAGATAAAACTCTTTTTACTAGACATCATAAGGACCAAATCTTATTAGTACAAATTTATGTGGATGATATTATATTTGACTCTACAGATTCCAAATTATTCAAGAGGTTCTCTGACCTCATGCATTCCAAATTTGAAATGAGCAGCATGGGTGAGCTTTCCTGCTTCCTTCGTCTCCAAGTGAAGCAGCTCCCTGATGGCATCTTCATCTCTCAAGCAAAATATGTTAAAGAACTTCTAAATAAGTTTGGGATGGCTGATGCCTCAGCAAAGAAAACTCCCATGGCTACCAATGCTGTTGTGGACTCTGATGTACCAGGGAAACCTGTAGATCAGAAACTGTATAGGGGCATTGTTAGGTCTGTATTATACATCACAGCATGTAAGCCAGATATTATGTTTGTCACATGTCTTTGTGCTAAGTTTCAGGTGAACTCTAAAGAATCTCACCTAATTTTACTAAAAAAGATTTTGAGATATATAAAGAGTTGTCCTAATCTAGGCCTATGGTATCCTGCTGAATCAGAATTTGAGTTAACTGGATACTCTGATGCTGATTTTGCTGGATGCAGGGTAGATAGAAAAAGTACTTCAGGAACTTGCCAGTTCTTGGGTATGAGATTAGTATCTTGGTTTTATAAAAAGCAAACATCAGTGTCAACCTCAACTGCCGAAGCAGAATATATTGCAGTAGGCAGCTGTTATTCACAAATACTTTGGATACAAAATCAGCTACTAGATTATGAGTTTAACTTAAATAATTCAACCCTACTATGTGATAATACAAGTGCTATAGCCATAGCCCAGAATCCAGTTCACCATAGTAGGACAAAGCATATTGATATAAGACATCATTTCATTAGAAAGTGTGTAGACAAAAATAAATCAAGCTTGTCTATATCTACACTGATTTACAAAGGGCTGATATATTCACCAAACCTCTGGATGAGAGAAATCATATGTTCTTTGAGAATCAACTTGGAATGATCAATGGAGAAGACTTTATTTAATTTCTGTCTGTACTCGACGAATTTTCCAAAGTTCGTCGAATGGAGATCGACGAACCGGGGAAAGTTTGAGAGATATTTGTCGAACGGAGATCGACGAACTCTCTGTGAGTGAAACAATTTTCGTCGAACGGAGTTCGACGAACTTGCTTCAGAAGATATTCGTCGAACTGAGTTCGACGAACTGCCTTCAATTCTATTGGATAAGATCGAAGACTTATTTTAGTCCAAATTATTTCGTCGAACTTAGTTCGAAGAATTATTTTTATTTTCGTGGAACGGAGTTTGTCGATTCATATTCTTGAAAACCCCATATTTAGGTTTTCTTCGACCTCCGTCCCACGCTTTCTGTTCTCTTACACTTGATCGTCGTTTCTCTCTTTTGCAGGTGATTCCATGGCGATTCCAGCAGGAGCTCTAGCCGCTATGAAGTTTGACACTGTATTTGATGTCGACTTCGAATCGTTCCAGCACTCGGATCCAATCTTTCTATATATTCTAGAACTTCTGGAAGAACGAAATCTGAAGAACCTGATGACTGCAAGGATAAAGTTGGCAGGAATAGAAATCAGAGAATGGGTTTATACTTCATCCACTTCTAAAGACAATACTATGACACGATCAATCGCGGGTAACACTGTCTCCTTAACTCCCGCGGTTTTAACTGAAATCTTTGGTTTGACAAATGGCGAAGAGGAATTAGAAATTGATTCTGAAGAGTTTGGTATGATGCTAAATCTGATGGGTTATGTTGGTGACAACCCAAATAAATTGTTGAAAAAGCATCTGTCTGCAGCATACAAGTTTCTGGCATAGATCGTTGGGAAGGTCTTGCTTGGCAAGCATACTGCCCATGACTACATCACAAGGCATCAGTTCTTGGTCATGTGTGCAGTAATAAATAAGATGCAAGTGGACTTGGCTCAGATCCTCTTTGATCTGATAAAAAAGAAAAATAATAAGAAAGAAGTGTGTTTTTGAAGGATCCTAGGGATCTTCCTCAAGGAGAAAGCTGCTGAATCACTGGTCTCCCAGACCATATTCATCAATGCCAGTAAAAGGCTAACCTGTGCCTTATTTGGCAGGTGGGAGAGGACAATAACCAAGCCAACCAAGGATTCTACCTCTTCCACCCCGGCTTCTAAAGGCACCAGGACTGTTAAAGCCACTCCCCCACCTGCTGAAAAGATTCATCCAACACCACCATCTCTTCCAGCCCCCCTTCCAGCAACAAAAATTCCTTCCTCTCCCATTATCTCTTCAACACCACAACAACAACAACATACTCATGTTCCTACTCCACCTCCATCTCAACATGCTTCACCAGCTTCTTCTCCACCAATTGACATCACTGACATTTCATCTTCCCCTCTTCAAGAAAATCAACCACCAACACCTCTTGATTCCCACCATGACACTTACATTCCAACACCACCACAATCTCCTCTTCCCCCACATCTCTCTTCAATACCATCTTACCATCTACCAACAAACACCATCATGTAAGATGCCACCCATCCATCCCCATCAACATCTACCATCCCTCCAGATGTTCACATACCTGATGCTCCAGTTTCTATCTCTCCCATAGTTCCCACTTCTCCATCATCTGCAACATTATATACCACTCCATCATTGGATCACTCCACCATATCTTCTATCCTTTCCATAATCACTCCCCTCCTCAAGTCCCTTATAGTAGAGGCCATTACACCTCTTGCTACCACCATCTCCTCTCTCTCTGACAAAATCTCTGCTGTTTCTACTACCCCATCCTCAGCCAGGGGCCTGGCCTCAGTTACCACTGAAACCAGGCATGGGGAGATGCATGATGATGAAGTAGCAGCTACAGCTCCAAAGGCTTCAGCTCCAGCTCCAGCAGCAGATGCTCCAACTTCAGCTCCAGCAGCAGATGCTCCAACTTTAGCAACAACAGCAAAGTGTACAGAATACATAGATAAATCAGACTCTGAAGAACCTAACACTGTTGGTGATTTCATTCTTAATCCCACAGTTAATTTAGAACATTTGTTGAGTATTTTTGATACTACATATTTGCACTACCTTACAGCTAAGATTACTAAGCCATACTTGGCTATTGTACCATATACATCTCCAGTAAGTCCACAAGTTGCAAAGCAACTCAGTGATAGTTTTGCTGTTCCTGAGACAACAGTTATTCCAGCTCCTTCATAAATCTCTTATGTTCCCAGTTATGTCATGGATGATTCTCCCATGCCAGATCTAGATGAACTGATCTTGACTGATATTGCAGATGAAAATAAGGCAGCAGCTGAAAGCTCTGTCCAAGTTAGTTCTGATTTTTGTGTAGCTTCTCCTCCAACTCCTGCTGAAACTCCAACTCTTCTTGCAACTACTACTCCAGAAAAGCCTGTTATTTCTGCTAAAGCTTTGAAAGCTCTGGATGATCTATATGACAACCCTCAGGGCTCTGACAATGATGATGATGAAGATGAGGATGAGGATTCAGATGAGGAGGATACAAAGAAGAAGAAGCAAGTATCAAAGAAAAGAAAAGCTCCTCCTCCTCCTGCCCCTAAGCCTAATTCAAACAATGACACCCCTTACTACATCCTTCAAAAGATAACTCCATACAAAGGGATTCCATCATGGATGTGGCTATCTAAGAATCAGCAAAAGGAAAGGAAGAAGAGTAGAAGATACTCTCCTCCACCAGTTCAAAGGCATAGAAAAGTTCCACCACCTCCTCCTCCTCCTGCAGCTGGTGCTTTTGGTTCTAGTTCTCAAAGATCTGCCCCTTTTCAAACATATCAAAGACATCAAGGGAGATCTTATCATGAAAGCAGCCAGTACAGGCAACAATCCTCAGGAAAACAACATCAACAGCAATAACAACATCAACAAGCTGAAAGTCCTAAAAGACCACCCTCTCCTCTTGTTCCTTATGAAGATCCAGAAACAGCCAACACTGCTAAAATGGCCAGGTTCCAGGAACTGGTAGGCCTTTTGATGATCAACAAGGCAAAAGCTGAAGGGAAGGATACTTCTGAATACACTACAATATCAAAATATAGGAGAGAAGAACTGAAAAGGTTTGAAAAGGATAACAAAATTTTTAATGTTGATGATTATATGAAATTACATCCTGAAGCAGTGGTCCCTAGAGCTACATCTCTGAAGATTATAGGGGATGCTAACATGACAATGACTATGGAACAAGATTTAAATCCAAATAGGGAAATAGTCTTTACCAAGCCAGGAGACAAGGGCAAGGATGTAAAGCATCAGGAGAAGAAGCAGAAGAAGTGAAATATGAACCATTTTATTTCTATTTTTCTATCTTAAACTGTTTAATATTATATGAACAAAGCTTTTGTATAAATATATCTGTTGCATGTGTTAATTATCTCTACCAGATATATCTTTTTCCTGCTTTGTTTACTTTATGTTTCTATTTTGAGTCTATTAGTGACCTCACCCAAATAGGGGGAGATTGTTGGATCCCTAGTTTGATTTGGGCTAGGTTCACTAACTTAGGATGATGTGACCCAATATGTATAGCTCGGGTCAAAGTTGTGTCCTAGAGTCTAGGCCAAGTCCTTAGAGTCAACATCACATGTGCAAGCCAACATCAGACTGCCAGAGACTCAAGACATAGAGTTTTTCCAAAGATTCAGAGATTGCTCAAGAAACTAAGTAAAATGAGTTCGACTTTCATCGAACTCAGGTCGACGATAGTCGTTCTCAGCTCGATGATCTTAGAGAAATATTCTCTGAGCTGAGCTCGACGAACTTCAATCACAGATCGACGATCCTTGGATTCCACCTTGAGAATTCTAAGTCCAGACTGTTCTCTAAACAAAGGTCGACGAACCTGGTTCTCAGGTCGACGAACTTCATTCTTTGCTCGACGATTTCTGGACTTCCACATCAACTCTATTGCCAGAGGTTTATCAATTTTTCTCTAAGTCCAGAATCATTTTCAGCTCGACGAATTCAAGGTTCTCCAGACTTAGCTCGACGAACCTTATTCTTTGGTCGACGATCTCTAGACTCAGTCTTCAGCATTTCAAGTTCAATTGATTCTCCTGACTTAGGTCGACGAACTTAGTTCTCTGGTCGACATTTCTGGATTCTCTAATTCACCCTCATGATTCCAGAAGTTATCAATTTTTCTAAGTCCAGAATCTTCTCCAGTCGACGAATCGGATTCTCAGCTCGACGAACTCAGACCACCGTGGCTAACGTTATCAAGTAGCTGATTAGTGGTCCTCAGCTCGACGAAGTTTGTTCTTAGGTCGACGAATCCAGTTCTCAGCTCGACGAACTTGAAGTACAGAAATGCAAAGCTTCCAAAGACAGCAAGTCATGTTTCCAACTCGATGATTCTGTAACTTAGCTCGACGAACAGAAGTCATCAGGTCGACTAACTGCAGACTCAGCTCGACGAATTCTGCTATCTGTTCGACGATTCCAGACTTAGTTATTTTCGTCCTTCTGTCCTCACTCTAATGCAATAATTCCTGAGTAATTAATGCTCTAACATTCTCTGAATGTATCCGTTAGAAGAAGCGTTAATTATGGTCTTCTCCAGGATTATTGTTTGCCGTTTTTCCACGGGACAGTTGGGGAAATGAATCAATGCCGATTATTCTCATGGCGATCAGCATTAATTGCAGATGCATTCAAATTTTCGAAATACAGAGAAGAAGAGTACAACGGATATACACATTGAAAAACACAGAGAATAATTGAGAAGATCATTAGAAAGCTTCACACAGAGCACATCTTACTGAGAAGTACATAGAGATTACAGACAAACATCCAATCTTGAAAAATCTGCTCTGTCAAAGAACAAGCATTTTCTATTACATAGAAGTCCTTGACCAAAAGCTCATCAGCACCTGAAGAAGAAGAACAACAATACCTATATCAAGAGTCTTCTTTCTTCAAGTACTCCAGGATACTTCAAGAGGACAACATTATTCTCATCTGCAAAAGAAGTTCCTGAAGATTATTGCTGGTCAAGGATTCAGTTTGAAGACCTATCACCCTGAATCTTAGCTCCTTTATTTTTCCCTGATCCATTCTATATCTCATGCGGAGCCATAAGCTATAATCAATCCACAGTCTTCTCAATTGTATATTGAGAAAGAGAAGACAAAATCATCTCTCACCCTCACCTCTGTAAAGGGTTGTCATCTCCCTTCAAAAGTGATTCCTTGATTGCAAGTCTCTTGATCAAAAGATTTGGGTTGGTTGTTGAGCACCTGATTAAAAGCTCATTGGTGTCAGACACCTGATCAAAAATCTAAGTGGATTCCTACCAAGGGTGGTAGAAGAGTGCATGTACCCATGTTGGGGAACCACTATAAAATTCTTGTGTCATCTGGTTGCCTCCTTTTCTTTTGTTCTTGTTGTGCTTGTGATTTAGGTTTATTGTTTGCTAGTTTATTAATTTCTGCACTTATTAATTTACAGCAAAAGCCGTAATAGCAGTTAAGAAATATTTAAGAATACTCTATTCACCCCCCCCCCCCTCTAGAGTATTTCAGATCTAACTCTCACTTTCAGCTTGTTTCTCTTCAGGGTGTGCAAAACCATCTACAAATGATTTGCATAATCTTCTTTGGACTGAGAGTGCACCAATATGTTGTCAATAAAGACGATCACAAATAGGTTCAAGTACTCTCTAAATGTTCGATGCATCAAGTCCATGAATACCGATGGCGCATTTGTTAGCCCAAACAGCATTACAATGACTCATAATGACCATAGCATTTAACGAATGCGGTCTTGGGAATGTTACATTCGCTACTCCTCAAATGGTAATAGCCAGAATTTAAATCTTTCTTCGAGTAAATAGTTTATCCCACTAGCTGAACGAACAAGTCATCAATCTGTGGCATCAGATACTTGTTCTTCTCCGTCAGCTTTTTCAGCTCTTAATAGTCAATGCATAGACGCAAGCTTCCATCCTTATTCTTCACAAAGAGGACCGGTGCACTCCAAGGTGATATACTTGGACGTATATAACCTTGTTCTAGCAATTCTTGCAATTGAACTTTTAGTTTCTCCATTTACTTTGGCGCAACAAGGTATGGCGAGCGGGCCACGGGTTTCGCACCTAACACCAACTCTATAGCAAAGTTAATCTAATGCTGGGGTGAAATACCAGGGAGATCCTTAGGAAACACATCTGCATACTACGATATGATAGGAACGTCACTCAAACTGGACTTCGTCTCAACAGCCTTCAACAGCGTCAAGAACAACTCTACGCCCTTCCGAACAACCGTGACTACCTGAAGAGCAGACATCAGTATCTTGCTCGATGCTCGCATACCAACGAATTTAGTCTCTAGCTTGGTGTTCTGTCCCAGTGTGACTTCCTTTGAGTTGCAATCTATACATGCATGCTACTTCGAGAGCCAGTCAATACCAAAGATGACATCGAACTCAGATATCGGCAGCACGGACGCTTCCAATCCAAAATCTCGACTTCCTATCCACACCTCAACATAGCAAGACCTATCTGCTTGCATCAAGCATCCGTTCGGTAACAACACCTTTAGCCTATCTGTCGATACAAGAGTAGGCACTCTGATCCGCAATATGAAGTCCTTAGATAGAAACGAATGAGAAGCACCTGTATCGACCAGTGCTCTCGCCGGATAGTCCCGAATAAGGATAAAGTATATACTTATCATATTATACGCAAGCAATTCACAAGGTATAAAGTATATAAAACATGAAAAATATATACTACTCGTACCTGTTGTTGGGTATTGTATCCACAACGTACTGATTTGAAGAAGCCCCTGAACAAGCTAAGGTAAATAGACAATGTATTTGATGAAATCTTTTAAGTTGTGCTTGCAGTTATTCCACGCTAAGTACACACCAATGTCAGGGTGCAATAGGTCAATATACACGGGTCTGCGCGACGTAATCCCTCGTTGAGCAGATCAGTGTGTTGGCCTACGTGTACTCTCTCTATTGGAGTGTACTTATTTTCAAGTACATAGCTGTGATAATGCAAGAGCAGACAAGGAGCAAGGATGGGTCAAAGAGCAGCTCATGGGTGGAAAGACGAAAAATCGTCTAAGTAATAATCGACGAGAATCACCAAGTGATTCTCGCCGATTCGGGGTCAAAGAGCAGCTCATGGGTGGAAAGACGAAAAATCGTCTAAGTAATAATCGACGAGAATCACCAAGTGATTCTCGCCAATTCGGCGAGAATCACTAGTGATTCTCGCCGAATCGTCGAGAATCACTGGCTGATTCTCGCCGACTCTATCCGGCTAAATCAGAGCGTGCAAATTTGTCGCTAAGTCAAAATCGTCCAGAATCATTGGCTGATTCTCGCCGAATCGACGAGAATCACCTTCGATTCTCGCCGATTTTGCCTTAGGCGAATTTCTGGAACCCGCTGGACCGGACTCAGCCGCTGGCGCTATTTTGAATCGGGCTTAGGGTTTCTTCTGGTGGGACCCACAACGGTCATAAAGAAGTATTCTACTGTATAAATACTCGCATATTTTTGAACAGTCGATCAAGCGATTTGAAAAAGAAGAAGACAGAAAAATGAAAGTCGAGCCGCCGACGTGACCTAGATCGGAAATCCTTCTCCGCCGCCGTCGTCGCCGCTCGTGCAGTTGATCGTCGTCTTTGATCGTGGTTTCTTCCAGATCTCCCGGCGACAGAAGCTCAGCCAAGCACAGCGTCTCACGCGTCTAACCAGAGATCCTTTGTCTCTTGATTCGTTGATCGGTAAAACCTTCCGCTTCCGAATCGATCGAGATGATCGATCCTAGTGTGACCGTTGGAAGATCTTGCTAGCTTTGCTACGAAGATTGAATCTCCAAAGAACAGCCGCAGCACGCCGTTGTCGCCGCTGATCCCGAGAACCAAGACGCCGCCCTTCTTGCCGCCGCCGGTTTCGGGGAGATTCTCTTCAAGTGAGATCTATGGTTGTGGACTCTTCGTTGACTTCAAGAACACGTCATCGAACAAAGAGGGACACCTTAGTCTCCATAAGTTGTTTGTATTTCTTATACAATCTATTTTCAATTTCTTTGTAACGGAACGATTGGTCCCTAGTTGTAAGGGTTGGGTGCAACCCGTGTTGTGGGAGTGGTGACTCCTATGTGTGGAAGGGTTCCTTCCGTTAGTGCAAGGATTGGATTTCAATCCTGTTGGTGAAGTGACCGAGTCGTCCTTGGTTGGGAGATAGGTCGAAGGGGGAAAGTGGACGTACCCAAATCGGGGAACCACTATAATTTGCTTGTGTCCTTTCTGTGCTGTGTTGTTTTGTTTTCTTGTGCAGGTACGACTTTAATTCTGCAAAAACGCTGCAAGTCACCTATTCCCCCCCCCCATAGGTGAAGGTAGTTGACACTAAGTGGACTTTCAAGTGGTATCAAAGCCAGGTTACTCAACAAATAGGTTAACGCCTTGAGTAAGTTCCTGCCACTAGTGTCAAGAAGAAGACAGACTTCTACTATGGACGGACTCAAGTACACAGACAAGATCCCAGTGTGCACCAGGCTAAACTTTCATATCTAGAAGGAAAGGATTAGGTTCTACATGGAAGCGGTCGATCCCCGACTCTTCATGATCGTGGAGGAGGGACCTTATGTCCCCACTAAGGCCTCCACCATTGATCCTACCAAGCAAGTGCCAAAGAAAATTTCTGAAATGGACAAGGACGAGATGGTGCTGGTGGGACTTGACAAGAAGGCGCAGAACATTCTGGTCAGCGCGGTCGATGACTCAATGATGCAGAACTTCTGCAACTGCAGGACAGCAAAGGAGATCTGACACTGCCTGATTATCCTAATGGAGGGCACTGATGAAGTGAGGGATGATCGGAGATGCCTCCTAAACCAGAAATATGAGGCCTTCAGACAAGGGCCTAAGGAAGAGATCGGAGTAACCTTCGAGAACTTCCTCAAGATTGTCAATGCCCTCAAAGGATATGGACGAGTGTTCACTGATGGTGAACTTAATGATAAATTCCTTAGGTCCCTTACTAAGGAATGAGATACAAAGATCTGCGCCATCCGAGAGTTTGGCAGACTTGCTGAAACAGACCCGCAAATTCTGTTTGGGAAGCTGATGTCCTATGAGCTTCAACTGAATACCAGGAAAGCAGAAGAAGCAGAGAAGGCTGCAGCCAAGGAAAAGACTGTGGCCCTAAAAGCCATTCACTCCAGGAAGGGCAAGGGTGCGGTTTCATACCGTGCCGGGAAAAAGGATGAGGAGGAGGACTCCGAGCCATGCTCCTCCAGCTCAGAGTTGTCTGAGGAAGATTTCTCCCTCATCACCCGAGAATTAAAGAAGTTCCTCAAGATGAGAAATCAAAGAAAGAGAGACGGCTCCTCCTCCAGGTATCAGAAGAAAAATTATTCTTCTAACAGGTATGCTTCTAAACCGAACAAACATCGTTCCTCTGACATTATTTGTTTTGGATGCAATAAGCCAGGACACGTCGTGGCCGACTGCCACCAAGGCAAGAGAGAAAAGGGGAAGGGAGAGGAGCACAAGTCCTTTAGAGATAAGAAGAAAGAGAGGAGCTACATCGCCAAAAAGCCAAAGACACTGAGTGAGTTTGATTCCTCAGACTCCAGTGATGATGAGGAAGCCTACTTCGGGCTGGTGGGTCGCTCCGACTCAGAAGGAGAATGCCCCCCATTTACTGGGAAGGTAAAAGCTCACACCCCTCTCTCCGACTCTGAATCTGATCCTGAGTCTCAGGATGATGACCCTGAGGATAGCCCTTCGGCCCGTGAAGCGGAGCTCCTCGAGAAGTATGAGCTTCTGCTCAACACTTTCGAGGAGTGTCGTAAGAGATTGAAGGCTGAGAAAAAGGAAGTGAAATTCCTTAAGGGTGAGAGTGTCTCCCTAAGGGAAGAGATCACCAGTTTGATCTCTCTCCGATATGAGCACCTAGACCTGACTTCAAAGAATTCAGAGTCTCTTAAGCTCCTTGATCTTAAGCAGGAGGAAGTCGACAAGTTGGAAGAACAACTTGCGGCAGAAAGGAAGATCGTCAAGAGCTTCTCTATGCCAAAAACAGTTCTTCCATTAGTTGATACCTTCTCTGCTCAGGCCAAAGAAGCTGGCTTGGGGCATGTAGGGGTATCTGGTTCCTCATCCAGGAGAAATAGGAACCAGAGAAAGAATAAGGCCGCCAAGAAGGCCTCTGCTGCTGAAAAGGGAAAGGCCCCACTCAGTCCTGTTGCGTTCAGAAAGCCTAGCTTTCACTGTAACCAACATGACTTTGAGTCAACCTTTGGTCATCATTTCCGGCCCTCGGTTGCAAAGCCAAAGAGCACTTCCGGGACGTGTCAATTCCTCGGAAGAAGGCTTATCTCATGGAACAACAAGAAGCAGAATTGTGTAGCAACCTCCACAGTAGAGTCTGAGTACATCTCGGCAGGCAGCTGTTGCGCACAACTCCTATGGATCAGAAACCAGTTAGCCGACTACGACCTTCAGTTCAAGGAAGTACCAATGTACTGTGACTCCTCCAGTGCAATTGCAATTGCCAACAATCCGGTATCGCACAGCAGAACGAAGCATATTGAAGTGCGGTACCACTTCATTCGGGAGCACGTGGAGAACAAGAACATCTCTCTCTGTTATGTCCCCACGGACAAGCAGATTGCAGATATTTTCACAAAGCCCTTAGACGAAGCCAAGTTCAGTCTTTTCAAAACTGAATTGGGGATGCTAAACTATGAGGAATGAAGACTACAGAAGCTTCAGGCTCGTGCATCTAGGGGGAGCCTCTGCTAGGAACTCAATTGTGAGCACAGGTGCAAGAACTGAGGGGGAGCAAGGGGTCAAATGCAACAGACCCAGATTTGCAGAAGCCGAAAAGGGGGAGATTACCCTCTCGGCTAAGGCTAAGGTGGCTCCAAGTTAACTCTCAAAAAATTGGTATTGGTAATGAATATCTCTCTCAACTCAATTTTAAGTTTATGATTTTCATTCCCATACGCTCTATTCACCTTAGCATGTCGGGTTTAGGCTTCTTCAAATAGGGGGAGATTGTTGGGTATTGTATCCACAACGTACTTGATTTGAAGAAGCCCCTGAACAAGCTAAGGTAAATAGACAATATATTTGATGAAATCTTTTAAGTTGTGCTTGCAGTTATTCCAGGCTAAGTACACACCAATGTCAGGGTGTAGTAGGTCAATATACACGGGTCTGCGCGACATAATCCCTCGTTGAGCAGATCAGTGTGTTGGCCTATGTGTACTCTCTCTATTGGAGTGTACTTATTTTCAAGTACAGGGCTGTGATAATGCAAGAGCAGACAAGAAGCAAGGATGGGTCAAAGAGCAGCTCATGGGTGGAAAGACGAAAAATCGTCTAAGTAATAATCGACGAGAATCACCAAGTGATTCTCGCCGATTCGGGGTCAAAGAGCAGCTCATGGGTGGAAAGACGAAAAATCGTCTAAGTAATAATCGACGAGAATCACCAAGTGATTCTCGCCGATTCGGAGAGAATCACTAGTGATTCTCGCCAAATCGTCGAGAATCACTGGCTGATTCTCGCCGACTCTATCCGGCTAAATCAGAGTGTGCAAATCTGTCGCTAAGTCAAAATCGTTGAGAATCACTGGCTGATTCTCGCCGAATCGACGAGAATCACCTTCGATTCTCGCCGATTTTGCCTTAGGCAAATTTCTGGAACCCGCTGGACCGGACTCAGCCGCTGGCGCTGTTTTGAACCGAGCTTAGGGTTTCTTCTGGTGGGACCCACAACGGTCATAAAGAAGTATTCTACTGTATAAATACTCGCGTATTTTTGAACAGTCGATCAAGCGATTTGAAACAGAAGAAGACAGAAAAACGAAAGCCGAGCCGCAGACGTGACCTAGATCGGAAATCCTTCTCCGTCGCCGTCGTCGCCGCTCGTGCAGTTGATCGCCGTCTTTGATCGTCGTTTCTTCCAGATCTCCCGGCGACAGAAGCTCAGCCAAGCACAACGTCTCACACGTCTAACCAGAGATCCTTTGTCTCTTGATTCGTTGATCGGGAAAACCTTCCGCTTCCGAATCGATCGAGACGATTGATCCTAGTGTGACTGTTGGAAGATCTTGCTAGCTTTGCTACGAAGATTGAATATCCAAAGAACAGCCGCAGCACGCCGTTGTCGCCGCCGATCCTGAGAACCAAGCCGCCGCCCTTCTTGCCGTCGCCGGTTTCGGGGAGATTCTCTCCAAGTGAGATCTAGGGTTGTGGACTCTTTGTTGACTTCAAGAACACGTCATCGAACGAAGAGGGACACCTTAGTCTCCATAAGTTGTTTGTATTTCTTATACAATCTATTTTCAATTTCTTTGTAACGGACCGATTGGTCCCTAGTTGTAAGGGTTGGGTGCAACCCGTGTTGTGGGAGTGGTGACTCCTACGTGTGTAAGGGTTCCTTCCGTTAGTGCAAGGATTGGATTTCAATCCTGTTGGTGAAGTGACCGAGTCGTCCCTGGTTGGGAGATAGGTTGAAGGGGGAAAGTGAATGTACCCAAATCGGGGAACCACTATAATTTGCTTGTGTCCTTTTTGTGCTGTGTTGTTTTGTTTTCTTGTGCAGGTACGACTTTAATTCCGCAAAAACGCTGCAAGACACCTATTCCCCCCCCATAGGTGAAGGTAGTTGACACTAAGTGGACTTTCACCCGTGACGACATTAACCTATTTGATGGCCTAATGTTGGTCAAGATTGTACACCCTTGGCTGAGCTGGAGTATATTAGGATGCAGTAGACTTTACCATCTTTCCCTTTTCAGCACACGATGGTCCTGCCTTTTTCTCCATCTTTGGAGGGCCACTCCAACAGTTTCGAGCTATGTGTCCTGCCTTGCCACATGTGTAATATGTGAGCAGGCCTTGCCCTTATGTTGCTCTAGAAGTACCAATAGAAGGAGCCTGTCTAGAAGACTTGAACTTCTTATTCCATCTCTTATAACATGGTTTTGAAGAAGTTGGCACTTTGAACTCGGGCTTGATCACAGCCAAGTCCCTCTTGCCCTGTACCCTCTTCATGTCCTTCTCTAACGATCAAGCCATATTAACCAACACTAAAAACCCTTGGTCTATCGGACCCGAGAGCAGTAACCTCAGCTCATCCCGCAGTCCCTCATAGAACGTATTGGTCTTACACTATTCGTCAGCAAAAGTAGACCCCGCATAATGCCCCAACCTGGTATACTCATGCAAGTAGTCATCCACACTACCCTCGTCCCGAGTCAAACGCTGGAACTCATTTTTCATGGCAATCCGCTAAGACGACGGCAGATGCTTTGCCAAGAACAGTCTCGAAAACTCCTCCAACAAGGCCTCTGCTAGTCATCTGTCCGCGAAGTGGTGTAACTCTAACTCATCCCACCAAAGCCGAGACTCTCCTTTCAACAAGAAAATGGCCAAGGTGACCTTCTATCCCTCCTCTATGTCTGTTGCCGTCAATGTCCTCTTAAATCGAGAAAGCCAGTCCTCTGCCTGCGTTGGGGATCCTACAACAGTAAACGTAGGAGGACTAAAGTTCAAGAATTGCTTTAGTTATCATTCAGTCGCTCGCTTCTCCACCAAAGCCTCAGCAGGCATTTGCCTAGTAGCAATAGGCTTGGCTACACCAACCTGAACTGGCACCATCGCAGGTCTCACCTGCCCAGTCGATAGTGCATTCATCATTGCAAACACTGTCTCAGTAACTAAGTGTACTGTTTCCGCAGAAGGAGGAGGTGTGGACACATCAGCTGGTGTCGCACTCTCAACAGAACGTTGGGGTTCAGATTGCCTCGCATCACTTCTAGTCATCTATTAATGTAAAATACATAATTTAGCGACTACGAAAAAGGCAAACGACTATTAGGAAAGTGCAAGTTCCTAAAATATGTGTATTTTCATTTCTAAGTGGACATTCTTGAGTTCATTTATTATAACGGTAAGCACATACGTGTGCTCTCCACCCCTCAAAAGAATTCGACCACGAATTCGGAGAAGGAAAACTAAGACAAGCTGTCCAGATCTATATGCAAAACCAACCCGGGGATACTACGTATCATCCCATCAGAATTCCCTCGATTCTCCAACTTTTGGTGATGGATTCTATGTACATGTAAAAGAAGGACTTCACTTGTCCAAGAAGAAAGATCGTTACCCTTGTAGATCTTTTCGGAGCCATGAATAAGTCTTTTATCCAGATGAAAAGGAGCGCATCGCTTTCCTCTTTACGGATCTTACTTCACTCTTTAATCTGACCACAGGATCTCCTTCCCCTAGCTAGCAAAGCTTCAGCCTTCAGCCTTCTTATTCCTTTCTTCCAAGAACTTGATGAGAATAAATAGAGAGAGTGAGAGAAGCAAAATGAATCTTCTTTCCACCTCTTCTTTGGTTAAGCAGCCTTGGGAATAAACCCAGCCACACGATCCTCTCATCAAAAGAAAGCAACAGACACAATTTCAGTTGACAAGTCAAAATTAACGCTATCGTCGGGCGATATCGTCGATAGCCGCTTTGACCCCAGTCAACCACCGCTCATCAGCCACCTTCCGGCCATTCGACACGTGTCCAACCATACGTGGCAGTATCGCCTAGCAATACCTAATATCGCTACTCTGATAGCTCACTCAACGCTTCGTCGAGTGCATTGAGAGCGTCGTGTGCGTTGATTCTACTCCATGCTTCACTGAAGGCATTGAGTGTGTCGAGTGATATCGCTATCGCCAGCAATACTCACTATCATCGCGCGATAGTATTCGGCGAGTTTACTCAACGCTTTGTTGCAGTCGTCGAGTGCGTCGAGTCTACTCCACACTAGCATCGAGTGTTATCACTAGCGATACTCACTGTCGCCCGACGATAGCCACCAAAAGTTCTATTTTCTCATTTTTTGTGGTGTTACACTCAGTGCACTATACCGTCGTCCTCCGAATTCTTTGCTATCTCCGCACCTCTGTCAACCGGTCACTATTTCTATCTTCCACTTCTACACTCACCGTCTGAGCATTCTCTGATGCTGACTGGGCGGGGAAAGTTACAACTCGTCGCTGTGTAACACCCCCTATCCGTCGCATAGCATATAGCAGTAGGTCCGGCCGGGGCCCGACGCCATATACCACAGACAGACCGGGTGGTTACTCAAAGGAATACCATCCAACTAATTACAACGCCCTACACAGAGTCATTCTAACGGAAGCAATTATTAAAAGTTACAAATTAAAGAACCTAGCCACAAGCATGAATGTCCACTACATAACCCAATAGGAATGAAGTACAATACACCAGTACAATGGCCTTAAGGCCTTACAAATGTTTACTTGAATAAAATGTGTCTTCCATACCACGGCACGCAAGCTGGTCACACATGAATAAACAAGAAAACACTCAAAAGTTTGGCCTTCGAGGGCCGGCTCAGCAACATGAGCTTTTGCCCGCTATTTACCGCTTGCTCCTGCAGCACCTGCAAGCAACAATCCACCGCAACAGTGGCAAACAAAGGCAACAGTCAGCTATGTTGACCAAATAATAACGATCACGCCCCCAAGCTCGGGGTGGCGATGCTCCTTCCCTGCACTTTATTAGCATAACCAAGCATTATATAGTAATAACACTACATCACAGGCGTAGGCATGCACAGCCACACACCCCGTGCTCTCAGGGCACATTCTCGGTGAACCCGGACAAACCTGCGATCCCACCACCGCCACTTGGACGGCACAACTCATGAGCATTTGAGTCTTTTAGGCAGAAGTTATGATACTTAAAATCATCAACAGCCTATAATCAGAAGTCATGACACTTAAAATCATCAACAACCAAAGACCCGACCTCTATGCCCTCGGTAGGCCTCAAAACCTGAATAGCCTAGAGCAGGAATGGTTCCACTCAACCCGTTGCTCACTTGCCACGACATTTAAAATCATCGGCATGGGTTAAGCTTCCCCGAAGCCCGTGAATCCAACGCACAATATTACATAATCCAGTTATGTACAAGTTGGCTCCCAGGCCACCAAGACGGTAGAATCACGCATCTGCCCAGTTTTCTGGGTGTATCTCGAGGTTAGCCCCCGAGGCTCCTTGCTGCAATCTACCGCGTAGAAAACCCAAAAAAACAAACATTTGCGCATAGTCTTCTCCGGCCATTTATGCAATACAACATCACCGATCCAGCCCAACTTGTCCTGGTAGGCTTCACACATCATGCCTATATACGTTCTCGATTACGAACTCTACATGTACACAACGGGGACTATTCATATCTACCCGAAGGAATGCCTCAACTCACCGCAAACTCGCGAGAGCGGGTTTCCTATGCAAAGGAAAAGAGAGCTTCACATGCTCAAGTAGAGAATCATTACCCTAGCATTCTTCCTTGGTGCCATGGAAATGTACGCGGATCAAAAGCACCACAATCTCCTTGCCTCAGTAGATTCGAAGTCGGCTCGCGATTTGGAGCTCCGAAGCTCCGCCGGTGACCAGATCTAGGCTTCTTCTTCCTCCTTTGCTCTCCCCTCTCTCTAGACTTTAGAAAGAGAACCACTCAAGTGAAATGAGGGTTTCAAAGGCCCAATCCCGGGTATATCCAAGCACTAGCAGCCCCCAGCCGTCGGATCCCAAATTAAAGAAATGAACGGCCACGATCCGGAGCTGAATTGCAAAATCTGGGCCGAACACGGCCTGCGACACGCCCATGTTGTAAGACTCCCCTCCCCCTTACCAAGGAGGGCTCCCGGTCTTATGCCCAGAACCGCCGTCTTACGGTGGCTCTAACGCACGGGTTAGTCGACACCGCAACACGCTGATTCTGCCGGCTAATACGATCATATAACTTGTAGGCCAATATGAGAAATAGAAGTATAGCAGTACATCAAATCCACTAGTCCACAAGTCACAGAGTACATATCATATATATAAATGAAGAGTACAGAAACATAGTCCACAATGAGTACAAATGAAAGAGTAATAATGGCTTATGCCCAGTACATTATATCAACTCTCTCTCTCTCAAATCAAGCGGAAGTTAATCTAATACATCAAAACTTATCCTACCTGAGGACGCACAGTAGTAGTAGTAGCCTGTGGTAGCGGTATCTGCTCCTCAAGTCCTGCCTCATCGTCGTGCTGGTGCTCCATCTCCACGAGCTCCTAAATAGTATGGTCACCAGCCCTTAGTCAAAAAGACTAAGTCGTTTCCTCCGCACCTCGCCCCGCAGCTCCAAGGCACTGAGCGGAAGGACGAAGCGGAGGACAACAAGGGGTAGCAAAAGTGGAAGTAGGTGACAAAAACTAACTAGCAGTTGTAATAGATATTAATATTCTACTCTAGCAGTTCTAAGTATATAGTACAAGTAAATAAAGTGCAGTACTAGTAAAGGAAGTAAAGAACAGAAAGTAAGAGCAGGGAAATAAAACTAGGCTACCACTATACTACCATCACAAAAGTACCTTAACTTATAAAAATGCCCATACAAATTTATAAGTTAAGGTTTTCAGGAAATTTAACTTATCATATAAAAGAGCCCATACTAATTTATATGATAAGGATCTATGAAGCGTATGACCTAATATGAATGAATGTTATGATACAATTTATGCACAGGAAAGTGCAACTTACACACAACGACTCTGTGATCACAGACCTTTAGTTCCCACTTTTTGAGAGCTAGCATCACTCTCGGGTACCACCGCTGTGGCTACGGCAGCAGCGGAGCGGGCATCTCCACTTCTAGGCTGGTATGCACACTACCAAACCTTAGACCCCTCTCATACGCCTCTGTACACATCCAAGGTGCACTCTAGAGTCTCTGCGTACGTACTTTGCTGACAACCCGTCAGTCTTGTTGGGTCCGGTGTGCGTTATCGGGGGTTGTCCTCCAGACCGCAGTGTAAAAACAAGCCATTGGCCCCTCTAACCCTCACACCCGCATGGTGCACCGTACTGCCATCGGTGTGACGAACGGACAGTACCGCATGCCCCGCCACTAAATTTATGCACATGCAAGTATTTCATTCCGAGCCTCCAGCTCGCAGGACCAACCTGTCCTGAATCCCTCAAACCCTACACGGGTGAGCATTTATCACAATCCATCCAACCCTACACGGGTGAGAACGCATAATAGTGTCTTTATTCAAAATCCCTCAAACCCGTCACGGGTGAGAATGAATCACAATATCCTAACCTAATAGACTACTCTTGTCTACGGTTTATTATACTTAGCGGTTTAAGGTTAATCCCAGGACTGCCCAGGGTATACCCGGTGAAGGGCTCTCGGGGGCACTAGGAACTATTATGGGATTACGCCCAAAATTCCCTTTCTCAAGGATAATTACTTTTATTGGTGTCTACACAGGATTTATACCGCAACTCTCGTATTACTTTAGAACGACCCTAAAGACTTAAGGTGTTATTAGGAGCGCGACGGTCTTCCGCCGGTCCCCGTTATTGTTGCTGTCACGGGACTTGCACTCTTCCACACATGGTTAAGGAATTCTCTAGGAGACCAACCATGGTTAAATCCTCCACTAAGATCATCACTTTACTAGTTATTCAAATTCCTCCCCTGGTGGCCCTACAAGTACGAACATCGGTGCTAGACCCTTACCCATGTCCCGATACCACCCACAAATGTGACCTTCAAATTTCTCTGGCCATATGCCTCAAATTATTTATCCTAGGATGGTATGGACCTATATGATGAACATGATGAATTCCATAATTTTTCAAATTACTTACACCATTAAATTAATTTCTTTAAATGTTATCCCTAGTCATTTTGCACATGACGTATTGTCAATATTAAACCTACTGTCCTAGGGATTCTTCCAGGTATATAATATGATAATTAATGGGGCCTTCCAAACTTTCATGCCTTTTCAATTCAGATTTATAATTAATTCCTATTTAATACTATATCCACAAATCTAGCATTTTCCAAATGAAGTACATAAAATATTATCTCAAAAATTCTAATTAAATTACAGAGCCTTGATAATAATGAAATAATACTATGTCCAGATTTCCATTTACATCTAGGTTGAAATGGCCTATCCATGATCAATTTGAGTTATTTACCAAAATGCCATTATGAAGCCTATGTATATTATTTGGCACCCCAAAATTCTGAAATAATTGCACAAAGTATAAAACATACAATTACAGCAATATGAATTTTCTCAGATTTGTCAAAGGAATATACCCATCATTTCTACAAAAAATTCCATAAGGGTAAAATGGTCATTTTGCTCCTTAAACTACTTAAACTTTATCCAACAGAGATATAATTTATTTCTAGTGCTTACTATATCATTCCTTAGTCCTCAACATAAATTGAACCTTTTATGATAAGGGTAAACCTATTTTAAATTTATTTCCTAAAAAGGACCAAATTTTCAAAAATTCAAAATAATGGGAATTTTGTTCCCAAAACTCCCACCATTGCTATGAGAGGTGTATTACACCCTCATGTGTCTCCATAATGAAAATCATGATTTTTGAATGTTCCAAGTTGGCTGAATACACATTATTTCATTTTAGGCTAAATGCACACCAAGCATATAACAAGCCAACACATGCAAGTGGGTTTACCCAACATGCAGTGGTCCAAATTGGCTGAAATTTACAACATACACTTATAATGTCCCTAAGGACATTCCACCAAAATATGGGGCCATTTGGAGTCATAACACTCCAAATATTTTATTTATTTAAATTTGTGTATTATGAATAAAACTATAGAAAAATGTTTCCCAAAAATTCTCAATTTTTGGAAGGAGTTACATATGCCCTAAACATGAATGTACCCAAACTTTGGGGTCATGTTGATTAATGGTTTGGCTTGAGCATCAAATTGAATTTCTGCCCATGCCTAAGACCAGTCCTAGGAAAACTGCCCTACAGGGCAGTATACTGCTCCAAAGTAATGATTATGGTGGCAAATTAAATTAAGAGGTTAAGCTACAAATTTCATTTACGGAGCGTGACCTGGAAATGCCTCTAAGAGGCCTAAAAGAGACATGTAAGGGACAGTAAAAACAGGGACAGAAAATTGAATTTGATATGGCACGAATCTTAAAGCGGAAAGGAGGGCATCTGTTCTTCCTCCTCCAGCCAATGACCGAGATTTGCCCGACCTGGAGCTCATTTTAGGGCCATTTCCCGGCCATCCAGCCATCTCCCCGACCGGCCACAACCACCACCACCTCCGTTGAGGTGAGGGTTAACGTTTGGCGGCGACTTGGCCGCCGGAGGCGGCGGTTTCCGGCGAACTTGCACTCCACCAAAAATCCGAAATTCATGAACAAGCTCACCTTGGATCTGGCTCATTTGAGCCCGATGTCTCGCCTAATAGATCTAGGAAACTAGCACGGGTAGAGGTAAGGTGAAACGGACCTTAATTGGAGCCCTACGGCGGCGGCGGCGGCGGTTGGCCATGGATATTTTTCTCTCCGGCGAACTTGCTCCCGAACTCGATTCTCCATCAAAAACTTTGATCCAAATATAGAATTCCACTCCTCTCAGCCTTCTAAAGCTGATGGTGATGTCAAATGTGGTAGGGGTTGGCTGGTTTTGTAGTTTTGAAGAGGGGGAATTTCGGCCACCACCTTGGATGCTTCACCATGGGCTCCAAGTGGTATGTAGCTGGTTGAAAAAGGCTGAGAACTAATGCGTGGGTTCAGATGTGGGCTTGGGAAGAGAGGAGGGCTGCCACATGGCCTCCATCCCTCATTTCCCTCTCTTCTCTCTCCTCTTTTTCCCCCAAAATTCCTAATTTACCCCATTGCATGTATTCTCTCTCCAAAAACAGAGGGGTAGGAGTAGTATTTTACCACTTGGGCTTGTAATGGGCCATGGTGGATGGGCATAGCCCAAGGAGAGTGGACTTGGCTTCATTTCTTTTATTTTCTTCTTTAGGTCATATGTTGACTAAGTTGACTTTTAAGGTTGACTTGGTCAACATTGTGAGTGGGCTGACCCCACTTTATGGTCATGGACCCTATGACACCACCCAACTTGGGTTGGGTTATGGTGGTGCATCACTTGGGCTAATTTGGCTTATAGGTGAGGGTTTCACCAAATTAGGGTTAGGGTTGACTTGGGTCAACTTGGGTCAATAGGTGACCCAATAACATGTATTAAGGTCCACTTAGATTGTTTTTTAGGGTTAGGGTATAGTGGTGGGGTCAAGGTTAGGCTAAGGTTCAAGTTTAAGCTAGTTTGACCTAAGTTGACTTGGGCCCATAGTGGGCCCCATATGGCTATACCCTACATCCATGAGTCAAGCCTAGCTAATTTTCCTATCACCCACCTCATGCCTAACCCAATCTAAGTTGAGGGGTCTAAAAATAACATGGGATGTTACAAATCCCAATAAACAAGAAAATAATTTCGTCCCCAAAATTTAAGTTCGGGTCTACGGGGTTCAACTTGCAAGAATTATAAGAAATTTTAAACGTATAAACTAAGTATACCTGAAGTGAACAACTTCGGGTGTCGTTTCAGCATTAGATCCCTAGGATCCCAGGTGTGCTCCTCCTGTCCATGATTGGACCACAACTGTAACACCCCCTATCCGTCGCATAGCATATAGCAGTAGGTCCGGCCGGGGCCCGACGCCGTATGCCACAGACAGAACGGGTGGTTACTCATGGAAACCATCCAAACAATCTCAACGTCCTATACAGAGCATTCTAGCTGAAGCAGTTTATAAAAGTTGCAAATAAGAACCCAACATTAAAGCGTGAATGTCCACTAATACCAAATAGGAATGTTACAAAATACACCAGTGCAAACCTTAAGGCCTTACAAATATTGTTCACTTCATATTACATGTTTTACAAACCTCGGCACGCAGGCCGGTCATACATGAATAAAACAGTAAACACTTCCAATTAGGCCTTCAAGGGCCGGCTTCGCAAAAAGGGCTTTAGCCCGCTATTGACCGCTTGGTCCAGCAGCACCTGCAAACAACAAACAACCGCACGGTGGCGAAACAAGGCAACGGTTAGCAATGCTGACCAAATTATAACGATCCCGCCCCCAACTCGGGGCGGCGATGCTCCTTCCCTGCATTTCATTAGCATAAGCGAGCAATAAATATATATAGCCATTTATCACAGACGTTGGCTCGCACGGCCACACGCCCCGTGCTCTCAGGTCACATTCTCAGTGAACCGGTCGATATCACGTCAATTAAAGCCATAGACATTCCGGACCCACCACCGCCACTTTGACGGCCAAACCTATAAGCATTTTGTCTTCTTGGCTTGGGTCACGACAATTTAAGCCATAGACCGCCGAAGACCCTAATCTATGCCAACGGCAAGTGCCACGTGCCTTTAGGTCTCTTTAACCGAACGACATAGAACGGGTACGGTTCCATCTAACCCGTGCTCATATCGCAACGACAATTTAAGCCATTTGTGCGGGTCAAAATTCCACCGAGTCCCATTTCCATCACAATTCACATAACCCGGTTATGTTCAAGTTGGCTCTCAAGCCACAGAGTTGGCAAGATCTCGCATCCGCCCAATTTTCCGGGTGCACCTTTGGGTTAATCCGCAAGCTCCCTGCTGCAATCTACCGTGTAGAAAACCTGAAAAACAATCAACAACACGGAGTCTTCTCCGGCATTTATGCAATGCAACATCACCGATCCAGACCAACATGTCCGGGTAGGTTTCACACATCATGTCTATGTCCGTTCTCGCTTACGGACTCTAAACAACGGGGACTTCACATATCTACCCGAAGGAACGCCTCCAACTCTCCGCAAACTCGCGAGAGCGGGCTTCCTATGCAAATAAAGAGAGCTACTCATGCTCAAGATGAGGATCGTTACCCTAGCGTTCCTCTTTGGCGCCATTGAAAAGTAAGTGGATGAAAAGCACCGCACTAGCTTTGCCTCCGTGGATCCGGAGTCGGCTCTCGATTTGGAGCTTCGAAGCTCCTCCAATGGCCGGATCTAGCTCCTTCTTCCTTCCTTGGCTCTCCTCTCTCTTTAAGCTTTTAGAAAGATGATAACTTAAGAAAAGTGAGGGTTTCTAAGTCCAATCCCGGGTATATCCCATCAGGAACAACCCCCAGCCGTTGGATCCCAAAATAAAGAAACGAACGGCTTTGATTCGGGACTGAAATGCCCAATCTGGACCGCACACGGCTTGGCACACGCCCGTGTCCAGGGCCGTGTGCCTCGTTCGCCGTCAAAATTATCTCGCCTGGAACCTCACACGGGTATCGAACACGCCCGTGTTTGACCTGACACGCCCGTGTTCCACCTGACACGCCGTGTGGCCGGCCGTGTACCCCCATCATTTTTCCCTGAAAACAACCCGAGCACTGCACGGGTTCTAGGACACGCCCGTGTCCTTGCCCGTGTCACCTCAACACGCCTGGGCTTCAGGCCGTGTACACGGTCTCGACACTCGACAATTCGTCGAGCGAAGATCGTCGACCTGATGACACGGCCTTGGACACGCCCGTGTCATAGGCCGTGTGCCTTGTCTCGATACATCGTCGAGCAAAGTTCGTCGACTCCTGGGACGAGTGTCGACACGGGTCGACACGCCCTACGACACGCCCGTGTCGCAGGCCGTGTGCCATGTCTCGACACTTCGTCGAGCGCAGTGTCGACTTCACGGGCTGAGTGTCGACACGGGTCGACACGCCCTGCGACATGCCCGTGTCGCAGGCCGTGTGCCCTGTCTCGACACAACGTCGAGCGAAATTCGTCGACACCCTGGGCCGATCGTCGACACGGCCTTGACACGCCCTGCGACACGCCCGTGTCGCAGGCTGTGTTCTCTGCTCGGCGATCGCCGACTCCAAAATCGTCGACCTCTCGACCAACTCGACGACACAAGCCTGACACGCCCTGGGACACGCCCGTGTCCCAGGCCGTGTGCCTCCTGCCAGAACCCAAACCTGGCCCAAAACGTCACCCGTCGCTCCTTTGAGTTTCGGGGCGTTACAACTCTCCCCCTCTTAAAAGAATTTCGTCCACGAAATTATATAAAGGAAAGACATGTACAAAACCAAAATTTGTACCTGAGCGGAACAACTCTGGATACTCGTCAAGCATGGTCTGCTCTCGCTCCCAAGAGAGCTCCTCACGACCGCAATTGTCCCACCGGACCTTGACCATCCGGATCTCTTTATTGTGTAGCCGCTTGACATCCGAGTCCTCAATCCGCACGGGCTTGACCTTTGTCGTCAGCCCACTATCCACCGGCACTTGATCAACCGCGATCACTTGCATAGGCTCTTGCACTGACTTTTGAAGCACCGAAATATGGAATACATCCTGTAATCCACCAAGCTCCACTGAAAGCATCAACTGATAGGCCGCTTCACCAACTCGCTCCAGAATCTCAAACGGCCCAAGGTACCTCGGGCTTAGCTTTTTCAATCGCCGCACCCGCGAGACACCCTTGAACGGCTTGATCTTTAAGTACGCATAGTTGCCCATAGCGAACTCAATGTTCCTGTGCTTGGCATTATAGTACTTCGCTTGTCGGTCCTGAGTGATAAGCAACCTCTCTCGAATGGTTCTCACCAAAGAAGTAGCATCCTCCACTTCCGATCGCTTATACAACTTTGACTCACCCATTTCTAACCAAGACAACGACGTGCGACATTTTCTACCATATAGGGCCTCGAAAGGCGCCATCTGAATACTCGCTTGGTAGTTGTTGTTGTATGCGAACTCCACCAAATAAAGGTGGTCTTCCCATTGCTTTCCGAAATCCAAGACACACATGCGGAGCATGTCTTCCATAGTTCTATTGACCCTCTCGGTCTGCCCATCCGTTTGCGGATGGAAGGATGTGCTGAATTTTAGCTTTGTTCCCAACATTTGCTGCACAAGCCTCCAATCATTGGACGTGAACCGCCCATCTCGGTCACTCACGATGCTACGGGGCACACCATGAAGCCGTACTATGTTATCCACATAAAGCTTTGCCAACTTCTCCACCGGATCATCCTTCCTATGCGGAATGAAATACGACACCTTCGTTAACCGATCAACAACCACCCAAATGGCGTCGTTCCCCTTTTGCGACCTTGGCAAACCGTGCACAAAGTCCATAGAGATGTCGTCGAATTTCCACTCCGGAATAGGAAAGGACTTAAGAAATCATCCCGGCTTTTGGCACTCCGCCTTCACCAAGGCGCAAGTTTGGCACTTCGCTACGTATTGCGCCACATCCTTCTTCAAACCCGGCCACCAAAATGGTTTCTTCACATCACGGTACATCTTCGTGCTCCCCGGGTGAATCAAGTACTTGGTATGGTGTGCCTCGTACAACAACTCCACCCGTAAATTGCCCACATTTGGGACACACAGACGACCGTCTTTCCAAAGTAATCCGTCATCCACGACGAATTGGTAATTTGACCCATCCAGAGCCTCTACCATGAACTGCTTCATATGAGCATCCATATCCAAAGCCTGCCGAACACGATCAGCCAGGTCATATTGGACTTCAGTCCAATTCAGAACTGCTTCAGTACTTGATTATCTATCCACACAAACAATCTCCAACGCCTCCAACTCCCGCACCAACCGCTCATCATGCACCGATAGCCAATTGGCTTGAGCTGGGGCTCGGCGACTCAATGCGTTCGCAACCGCATTACACTTACCAGGCACGTAGTGGATCTTGAATGTATAGTCTCCCAAGAACTCCATCCATCTACGCTTCCGCATATTCAGATCCTTCTGATCAATCAGATACTTCAGGCTCTTATGATCGGTGTAGATATCAATCTTCACACAGTACAAATAGTGTCTCCACAGCTTCAAGGCAAAAATCACGGCCGCTAACTCCAAGTTATGGACCGGATAGTTCCTTTCATGCACTTTTAGCTGTCTCGAGCCATAAGCTATTACACTTCCGTGTTGCAGTAGCACGCAACCCAAATCACTGCCCGAAGCATCATTGTAAATCTCATAGCCTTCGGTCCCACATGGCGAACTCAGCACAGGCACCGTGGTCAACCGACACTTCAACTCCTCAAAAGCGCGTGCGCACTCTGACGTCCAAACGAACTTATGCTCCTTCCTCGTCAAAGTAGTGAGAGGTAACGCTATCCGCAAGAAGTTCTCTATGAAGCGCCTATAATAGCCGGCAAGCCACAGAAAGCTCCGCACTTCCGCTACAGTAGCAAGCTCAGGCCACTCCCGTATCGCAACAATCTTCGCCGGATCCACATCAATACCCTCTCCACTCACTATATGACCGAGGAACGCCAATGAGGATAGCCAAAACTCGCACTTCGAGAACTTGGCATACAACTAATTTCTCCTTAGCGTCTCCAAAACCAAATGAAGATGCTTGAAGTGATCTTCATCACTTTGCGAGTACACCAAAATATCGTCGATGAAGACGATCACGAAATGGTCCAAGTACTCCCTGAAAGTCCTGTTCATCAAATCCATGAACACTGACGGCGCATTATCAGCCCAAACGGCATGACCGTAAACTCATAATGCCCGTATCTCGTACTAAACGCTGTCTTCGGGATATCACTCTCCCTTATTCGCAGCTGATAGTACCCAGCCTTGAGATCCAACTTCGAGTACACCGCCGACCCGACTAACTGATCAAAAAGATCATCAATCCGGGGGATCGGGTACTTGTTCTTCTCCGTCAACTTGTTGAGCTCCCGATAATCAATACATAGCCTCAAGCTTCCGTCCTTCTTCTTAACAAAGAGGACCGGTGCGCTCCAAGGCGAAGAACTTGGGCGCACATACCCTTGCTCCAACAATTCTTGCAGTTGAACTTTCAGCTCCGCCATTTCCTTAGGCGCTAGCCGATAAGGAGATCGTGACACAGGCTTTGCACCTGGCACTAGCTCAATCGTGAAATCTATCTCCCGTTGAGGCGGGGCTCCAGGAAGATCTGCGGGGAACACATCAGGGTATTTCTATACCACTGAAATACAATCCAACGCGGGCTTCGGCTTTGCAACCTCCACTAGTGTAAAGAACAGTTCTGCACTGGCACGAACCGCCTTCACCACCTGAAGAGCAGACATCAACGTCTTGCTCGACCCCTTTAAGCTCGTAAAAGTCGTCTCACGACTAGCTCCCAACTTGACTTCCTTCCGACCGCAATCGATATAGGCTTGCTGCTCCGAGAGTCAGTCCATGCCAAATATGATGTCGAACTCCACCAACGGAAGTAACGACGCTTGCAGATCGAACTCCTGATTCCCAATACGAATCTTAACATCGCAGATCCTATCCGCGCGCATCAAACACCCATTAGGCAACAACACGTCCAACTTATCCTTCGCCATCGAAGAAGGGACTCCGATGCGTGATATAAATGCCTCAGACAAGAAGGAGTGTGAAGCTCCCGTATCGAAAGAGTGCTCTTGCCGGATTTTTCACAAATCAAAACAAAGCCTAAACAAGCAGTGGTAAGGTAACATGTGCATAACAAGTATTTAAAGAAATTGACTTGCTATAAAGTAAACCGTACCTATCACCACATCAGCCTGTTTGATGGCCTCCTGCTGGCCAAGATTATAGACCCTTGGTTGGGCCGGAGCATAGTGGGATGCGGTTGACTCCACCGCCTTGCCCTTCTCTTCATAAGTAGCTCCCGGCCTTCTCTCGGACTTAGGACGTCCGCTCCAACAGTCACGGGCAAAATGCCCAATCTTTCCGCAAGTAAAACATGCACCCGGGGTCCGACTCGTAGTCGCCCTAGAAGCACTAGAAGGAGCTGGACCCGAAGTCCTATGCTTCTTGAAAGACCTCCGATAGCTGGACTTTGAAGTAGTCGGCACTTTGAATTCAGATTTCTTCTCACCCAAGCTTTTCTTTGCTTGTACATGCTTCATGTCCTTCTCCAAGGACCGGGCAGTGTTGACCAAGGTTAAGAAACCCTGCATCATCGGCCCCGAAAGTAGTAATCTCAGCACATCTCTCAAGCCTTCATAGAAGCGATTAGTCTTGCGCTCCTCATCCACGATGGTGGAGCTAGCATATCTACTCAAATGAGTGAACTCATGGAGATATTCATCCACGCTCTTCTCACCCTGAACCAACTTCAGAAACTCATTCTCCAACGCTATCCTCTGCGTCGAAGGGAGGTATCTAGCCAAGAACAATCTCGAGAACTCTTCCACCGAGACATCAGCAAGTTGCCTACCTCTCAACAAGTGCAGCTCCAATCCTTCCCACCACATTCTCGCTTCACCGTCCAGAAGGAACGTAGCGATGGTGGTCATTTGCCACTCCTCTGTGTCCATTGCTGTCATGACTCTCTTCACCCTGGAGAGCCAGTCTTCAGCTTGAGATGGGGTTCCCAACCCCGAGAATACCGGAGGGTTAAAGCTCATAACATGCTTAAGCTGCCTCTCGGTAGCCCTCCTTGGCACCACCGGTTCCACAACCACTTGCTCCACTCTCCTCGGCTCAGCCTCTTGAAGAGGTTCCTGCTCCATCGCAGGAGCGGGCTGCTACGTTTGCCTTGCAGGCTGCGCATTTATCACGGCCAACACCGCTTCAGCCACCAATCGTATATTCTCAGCCGATAGAGGTGTTGCAGGAGCAACATCAGATGCACTGCTAGCCTCAGAAACTCAGCGTTCTGACGGCCCAACACCACTTCTGGTCACCTATAGTGGTACAAAACACCGTTAAGCGACCAAATAAATTGCAAACAGCAATTATAGGAACACACAGGCTCCTCAAACACGTGTATTTTCATTCCTAAGTGGACATTCATGGGTTCTTTTACCATTATAACGATGACGCACACAATGTGCTCACCACCCCTTAAAAAGAATTCGCCCACGAATTCACCTTAAGCCCGACCAAAACCAGTAGTCTGATACCAAATTGTAACACCCCCTATCCGCCGCATAGCATATAGCAGTAGGTCCGGCCGGGGCCCGACGTCGTATGCCACAGACAGAACGGGTGGTTACTCATGGAAACCATCCAACCAATCTCAACGTCCTACATGGAGCATTCTAGCGGAAGCAGTTTAAAAAATTTGCAAATAAGAACCCAGCATTAAAGCGTGAATGTTCGCTAATACCAAATAGGAATATTACAAAATACACCAGTGTAAGCCTTAAGGCCTTACAAATATTGTTCACTTCATATTACATGTTTTACAAACCTCGGCACGCAGGCCGGTCATACATGAATAAAACAGTAAACACTTCCAATTAGGCCTTCGAGGGCCGGCTTCGCAAAAAGGGCTTTAGCCCGCTATTGACCGCTTGGTCCAGCAGCACCTGCAAACAACAAACCACCGCACGGTGGCGAAACAAGGCAACGGTCAGCAATGCTGACCAAATTACAATGATCCCGCCCCCAACTCGGGGCGGCGATGCTCCTTCGCTTCATTTCATTAGCATAAGCGAGCAATAAATATATATAACCATTCATCACAGACGTTGGCTCGCACGGCCACACGCCCCGTGCTCTCAGGGCACATTCTCGGTGAACCGGTCGATGTCACGTCAATTAAAGCCATAGACATTCCAGACCCACCACCGCCACTTTGACGGCCAAACCTATGAGAATTTTGTCTTCTTGGCTTGGGTCACGACAATTTAAGCCATAGACCGCCGAAGACCCTAATCTATGCCAACGGCAAGTGCCACGTGCCTTTAGGTCTCTTTAACCGAACGACATAGAACGGGTACGGTTCCATCTAACTCGTGCTCATATCGTAACGACAATTTAAGCCATTTGCGCGGGTCAAACTTCCACCGAGTCCCATTTCCATCAAAATTCACATAACCCGGTTATGTTCAAGTTGGCTCTCAAGCCACCAAGAGTGCAAGATCTCGCATCCGCCCAGTTTTCCGGGTGCACCTTTGGGTTAATCCCCAAGGCTCCCTGCTGCAATCTACAGTGTAGAAAACCCAAAAAACAATCAATAGCACGGAGTCTTCTCCGGCTTTTATGCAATGCAACATCACCGATCCAGACCAACATGTCCGGGTAGGCTTCACACATCATGCCTATGTCCGTTCTCGCTTACGGACTCTAAACAACGGTGACTTCATATATCTACCCGAAGGAACGCCTCCAACTCTCCGCAAACTCGCGAGAGCGGGCTTCCTATGCAAAGAAAGAGAGCTACTCATACTCAAGATGAGGATAGTTACCCTAGCGTTCCTCTTTGGCGCCATTGAAAAGTAAGCGGATGAAAAGCACCGCACTAGCTTTGCCTCCGTGGATCCAGAGTCGGCTCTCGATTTGGAGCTTCGAAGCTCCTCCAATGGCCGGATCTAGCTCTTTCTTCCTTCCTTGGCACTCCTCTCTCTCTAAGCTTTTAGAAAGATGATAACTTAAGAAAAGTGAGGGTTTCTAAGTCCAATCCCGGGTATATCCCATCTGGAACAACCCCTAGCCGTTGGATCCCAAAATAAAGAAACGAACGGCTTTGATTCGGGACTGAAATGCCCAATCTGGACCGCACACGGCCTGGCACACGCCCGTGTCCAGGGCCGTATGCCTCATTCGCCGTCCAAATCGGCTCTCCTGGAACCTCACACGGGTATCGAACATGCCCGTGTTCGACCTGACACGCCCGTGTTCCACCTGACACGGCCGTGTGGCCGGCCTTGTACCCCCATCATTTTTCCCCGAAAACAACCCGAGCACTGCACGGGTTCTAGGACATTCCCGTGTCCTTGCCCGTGTCACCTCAACACGCCTGGGCTTCAGGCCGTGTACACGGTCTCGACACTCGACACTTCGTCGAGCGAAGATCGTCGACCTGATGACACGGCCTTGGACACGACCGTGTCCTAGGCCGCATGCCTTATCTCGATACATCGTCGAGCAAAGTTCGTCGACTCCCGGGACGAGTGTCAACACGGGTAGACAGGCACTGCGACACGCCCGTGTCGCAGGCCGTGTGTCATGTCTCGACACTTCGTCGAGCGCAGTGTCGACTTCACGGGCTGTGTGTCGATACGGGTCGACACGCCCTGCGACACGCCCGTGTCGCAGGCCGTGTGCCCTGTCTCGACACAACGTCGAGCGAAATTCATCGACACCCTGGGCCGATCGTCGACACGGCCTTGACACGCCCTGCGACACGCCTGTGTCGCAGGCCGTGTTCTCTGCTCGGCGATTGTCGACTCCAAAATCGTCGACCCCTCGACCAACTCGACGACACAAGCCTGACACGCCCTGGGACACGCCTGTGTCCCCGGCCGTGTGCCTCCTGCTAGAATCCAAACCTGGCCCAAAACGTCACCCGTCGCTCCTTTGAGTTTCGAGGTGTTACAACAACACCTTCACGAGAGGGACCTTCTTCTTCCGTAACACACAGACATCTATATAATCGATCCGGATCGGCTCCAGTCTGACGGATCTATCTGGCGCTATCGGACCGGCTGTAGTAGTAACATGCTGCTCCGACCGTAGGAGAGCTCTTCGCAAGGAAGATCCATGGAAGACGTCGTGTAGGGTACCCAACTCCGGTGGCAGCTGCAGTCGGTAAGCTAAGGAGGCCGATCCGCTCCAGGATTAAGTATGGCCACATGAATCGGGGACTGAGCTTCTTGTGCCTCCGCACTAGAGAGACACCATGTACCAGACGTATCTTCAAGAAAACTCTGTCTCCAACCTGGAATTCTACCTTCCGGTGCCGAGCATCATAATACTTCGTCGTCCTACTCTGGGCCTCTTAGTAGCCGATCACTGATCAAACGAACCTGAGCCTACGTATCCTTCATAAAATTAGAAATAAGAGCCCATGTGTCCTCACGGTTATTGTCATAAGAAACTCTAACAGAGGTGACAATCCCCTTCTAAATGTACCTTCATCATACTTCGAGATACTCCCATCAAAGTTATAAGACATATTTCTAAGTCTTCCGACATATTATCATTTAAATAAATCTTAAATCACACTGTGGATTGGAGTCCCTTACGTCCAATAATCACCAAGTACGTGAAATTTTTATAATCTTATATATATAATTGTGTATAGGAGTCATAGATTCCCCTTCCAGAATCGCACTATGCTTTATATCTTATACAATACTGAATCCTCAAATAATGGTTATCGTAGTATTATTTACGATGGAGTTCCCACCTTGTAATCATGTAGACAATTTTTTATTATTCCTGTACGTATAGATTGTTACCTACCAATCAATGTGAATTGAAATTACTAAAATTGTCACACTCATGAGACCAGCACTGTTATGTATCGTAATTAACAACTTCGAAGGTTATGATGTGATGAAGAGATCATCATTTTGTTTCTTCCAGATTCATGACTTATTACACTTCTACATAAAAGATAATTACATAGTTCATAGAGTGTTCACCTTTTAAGCGCACATCAAGCGATCATTATTGATATTGACGTTCATACAAATGACTCTCGATCACTTTTTCACATATAATCTAATTCATAAATACCTTTTCAAAATGGCAAGGCATGTCACAAATTGATTTCATCATAAAGAGAATCTCGTAAAACACTCATTTAAAGTCATTATACTCACGAGGTTAGCTCAAGTATGTGTGGAATAAATATAAGTAATCTTCAATTTAACTTCCCAATTTATGGCATGGTAGAGACTATTATTTTCTAAGTTCATGGATTATCACCATTTGTATATACCAAAATATATAATTCGTACTATCTGATATATACATGGTTGAATTTATTCGTTCTCTTAGTGCGTAGGGTATGCTTGTATTGTCTACTCATGATCAAGTTTTCTAATTTCACTATGCCTGATGGTGTGTTGTAACCCGCAAAGTGGGCATTTCAAATCCTCTAAATTATTATAATACTTTATTCTAAGGATAGTAACATATTCATAATCATGAGTTGTTCTCGAAATCCCTAACCTTTTGAAGGTTATTATAATTTCATCAAACACATTTGTTTTGATTCTTGAGATCATATGATTTACAAGACCACAAAAGTTTCTAACATCTCATGGTGGCTTTCTTGTCTTAAGATCGTATTATATATAAGCAGACAAGCCTCTATTTACATTCCAAACTTCTAGGAAGGGTTGATCATCTCGCTGATTATGCATATACAAAACCTCACATTCTATGACGCGATAAGATTGTCCCAGATGATTAGACTTGGCAGCTCGTGTCTTGACTAAAATCAGATATCTTTTGACTCATTATGTTTAATAGTTTGTCCTGATAATAATATAGATCATCATTTTGAGATTTAGGAGAGGAATCTAAAGTACCATATATCTCGCAAGGGATTATTTATATTTGTTCATGTTTCAAGCTCATGGGCACCTATAGCCGGGTTCTATCCTTATCCAATCTTTATCCGGCTTAAATTCATACATAATTCACACTCCACGTCGTTCTTTCTTGTGATGTACATAAGTTCATAAATCAATATTTAACAGATCAGTATAACACTATTCACACATTACCATAATTAAGTTAGGGTTTCAGAGCACTTAAGAGTATGCTTTGTTGGGGCGATCGATAGAGTACCTCCTTAACTATATGTAAATTCTTCTAAAACAAACACTGATTCTACTTCATGTCTTTTGAATGCAAATTGCATGTTCCTATTTCTCATTTACGTGTAAACGATTTACACAGTGCCTGTATTAAGGAAATCACGAGCGCACCTTAGACTGCGTACTAAGTTGTTACTTACTTCATGTTGGAACACCCTATTACTAATTTGGGTCAGGATCACTATGTCTCTAGGAATCTTTGCTTGACCTTCTGTATAGCTTAATAGGTCAATTAGAATTGAGTCTAAGGGTTAGAAGTCTAGGTTTGGAAGCTGCCCTGAAGACCAAGTTTTTCTGTCTGGAGACTAAGTCTGATTGTCGAGCTCAGCACGACGTTTCGTCGAACTCCGGTCGACGATCGTCTAGCTCAACTTCGGCAGATCGTCGAACTCCATTCGACGATCGCTGAGCTCAACTTCATAATATCGTCGAACTCCATTCGACGATCGGTGAGCTCAGGTCGACGATTTTGACTCTGCATTAGATCTTTATCTCTGAGCTCAGTTCGACGATCTTTGAGCTCAAATCGACGATTATCTTGCTGCTGTGTGTTTTCAGATCGCTGAGCTCAGCTCGACAATAGCAGAGCTCAGTTCGACGATTTCAGATAACTTCCAGAATTCAAATTCAAATCAGTTAGGAGTTATTCTGCAATTAATTCAGAGATTTGCTAGCCGTTTTCATTCAATTCTGGACCAAGTTTCAAGGGACTTTTCAAGGAATAATTCTGTGGACTTTCCTCAAAAAGAGATTATGCAATTAAGGATGCAATCAATACAGACCAACGACTATCCTTGACAGAGAATGATATTCTATTCAGGTCCAGAGAATAAAAGAGAGAATGTTTTTGAATCTCTAAGAAGAAAAAGAAGAAGAGAACACACAATACAGATTACAGAGACTCATTCAAAATCTTCTGTCACAAAGAATTCTGAAGAACACTCATCCAAGGAGATCAAGTTTTCTCAAATCTTCAGATCTCTGTAGTTTTCAAAGTGTTCAAGGCCAACATATTTCCTGACTCCAGACATTCAACATTTCATCTATTGCTGAAATCATCCATTGCTGGAGTTCAACCTTTGAAGGCCTATCACCCTCAGCAAAGCTTTTCTTCCTGAAGATTTCAAGGATTCAGGGGGAGCTTTGACAACAATCCACATAGTCTTCTCAGTTGTTTGAGAAAGAGAAGACTGTCATCACTCTCTCACCCCCACTCTGTAAAGGGTTTTTCAAACTCCCTTCAAAAGTTTGAATCTGGTTTTTGAGCACCTTGTCAAAAGCTCATTGGTGGCAAGACACCTGATCAAAAAATCTGCTTTGGTTTTTGAGCACCTTATCAAAAGCTCATTGGTGCCCAGGACACCTGATCAACTCATCCTGCAGTGGATTCCTACCTAGGGTGGTAGAAGAGTGGATGTACCCAAGTTTGGGGAACCACTATATTCCCTTGTGTCTTCTGGTTCTGCTTGCTTTCTTTTTGTTTCTGGCCTTGATTTTTTCTGTGCTTAGTTTTTGCATAGCTTAGTACTGTGATTAGATTTATTTCTGCTTCCCTGCTCACACATATTACAACAATTGTTGTAAAAGTTTGTAAAAGTTTTTAAAGCACCATATACTCTATTCACCCCCATCTAGAGTATATCAGATGTAGTTGCACTTTCAATTGGTATCAGAGCCAGGTTGGTTAAACATACCATATCTGATTGGTTGTACAGGCTAACACCTGAACCCCAAGATCCCAAACTAGATATGTTTTTCGCTTGTATTTTATTATTAGATTTTGTTTGCACAAATCATGGCCCAAAATAAGGATTATGCTTGCACCAGACCTCCAGTGTGCAATCTGTCAAAGTTTGCACTTTGGAAAGCAAGGATTAGACTTTACATGAATTCTATTGACGAAGATATATTTAATTCTGTTTTGACAGTGTGTCCAAGACCCCCAGAGAATACGAGTACAAATGCTGTTCCACCTCCATCAGGAACAGATGCTGACATCAAAAAATGGAAAGTAGCTGATGCCAAGGCTATGAACATACTAGCCCAGACAATGTCAGATGATATATTTCAAAAGGTAGCTGAATGTAATTCAGCCAAGGAGATTTGGGACAAGCTCTCAGAAATAGTCTCAGGCTCAGCTGATGAGAGAAAGGACAGAAGATCTCATCTCATCTCTCAATATGAGAACTTCAAGAAGGGAGAGACTGAGTCAGTGGGAGACATGTACAACAGACTGAGTCTAATTGTCAGTGAACTAAGGACATTGGACAAAGAGATTTCTCTAACTGAACTTAATGACAAGATCCTAATGTGCTTCCCCAGCACTTGGGATTTAAGAATCTGGACAATTAAGGATGTCAGAAGTCTGAATGAGATCACCACTGAAGCTTTGTTGGGTAAGCTCAAATCTTATGAGCTACTCATCAAGAACAGAGAGGAAGAACAGAAGGCTGCTTCACCAGCCACAAGGAAAGAGAAGACCATAGCATTCAAGGCAACTGAGGATCTGCCTGAAGATAAAGCCACAGGCAATGATGAACTACTCAGCTTGCTGGCCAAAAGATTCTACAAGATGGCCAGAAAGGACTTCAGAAGAAGATCATACAAGGAGCAGGATAAGCCAAGGTATGACAATTCCATTGGTAATAATAAAGACATCATTTGCTTTGGTTGCAGGAAACCAGGGCACATAGTTCCTGACTGTCCAGAGAACAAGAACAAGGACAGAAGGGACAGGAAAGAAAGAAGGAAGGAGAAAGTCTCCAAAAGAAATGGCAATAGCAAACCTTCTTCAAGCAAAAATAAGCATACAAGAAAAGGGTTTGTTGCTGAATCCTGGAGTGAGATAGAAGAGGAGTCAGAAGCCTCTTCTATCTCAAGTGATGATGAGGATGATGCAGAAGAAAAAGAGTTCTGCATGATGGCAATCAATGCCTCACAACACAATTCAGAAGAAGAGGAGTCAGAGTCAGACTCAGAGACCCAACCTGAAGAAGATCAGGTAATTAGCTCTTTTGATTTTAGTTCAGAAGATTTTAAATCTGAATTTAAAGCACTGTGTTTAGACCTGTTAAAGTCTGAGAAAGAGATTATCTCTATCAGAAATCAATTATCTGAACACAATGTTTTAAAGTCAGAAAACCTCAAACTCTCTCAAGAGTTGGAGAACTGTAGGGAACAGATAGCTACACTGAAAAGTGAGCTCTCTGAGGCCAAGAAGCTTGAAGAATCCCTTAATGGGAGAAGCATCAAGCTGATGGACATCACAAGCACAGTGAACTCTAGATTTAACAGTACACTGGGCTTGGGTGCCTCATCCAGCCAACCTATTGTTCTAACAACTCCCATCAAGTTTATTTCTGACAAGGGAAAGGGAGTTGTAGAGATTGCTAGGAAAAATTCTGATCTGCCTCAGAAAACTAAGTCCCAGCAGAAATCGTCGAACGTAGATCGACGATCGCCGAATGAAGATTGACGATGGTCGAATGCAGCTCGACGATCTCAGGAAAAATCGTCGAACGCAGATCGACGATCTCAGCCAAAGTCGTCGAACGCAGGTCGACGATCTCATATACCTGACCTCACCCATAGTCGACCGTCGAACGGAGCTCGACGATCTGACCCAAGATCGTCGAACGCAGCTCCAAGATCGTCGAACAGAGGTCAGAGCTCTGGAAACTTTTTCAAAGGCAAATCAAAATTAAATCATAAGGGTTCTTCATCCCAAACCTTTAACCCTTATACTGAATGGATTATACCTCCAAGGAGATATCATCCTGAAGGATATAAGAGTCAACCTGGGATGTCTTTCATTTCAGAATTTAGAGGTTATCAACCTAGGCCCAAGGTAAACTGGGTCAAAAACAAATGAATTGTTTTATGTGCAGGTGAAGACCTATCCAACATCTAACCAGCAATGATATTTGGATAGTGGATGCTCTAAGCACATGACAGGGAACAAGGACAATCTCACTTCCTTTAGAGCCAAGCTTGGACCCAAAGTTATCTTTGGTGATTCCAACTTTGGACAAACTAAAGGATATGGTGCAGTCCAGATTGGTTCAGTAACCTTCAAGAAGGTAGCTTATGTGGAAGGACTGAAGCACAACCTAATTAGCATCAGTCAGCTGTGTGATGAAGGATACCAGGTGACCTTCAGCAAAACCTTATGCAAAATCAAGTCAGAGGACAACACAACAGTGTTGACAGGTAAAAGGAAAGGTAACATCTACCTAGTAAATTTTCTTTCAACTGATGTAGATATCTGCTTGTTTAATTCAGTCTGTAGACCAAATATTTTATGGCATAAGAGATTAGGACACCTAAACCTTAGAACTATTGCTAGGCTATCCAAGGACAACCTCGTTAGAGGACTACCTTCAGGCCCCTACAAGAAGGAAGGACTCTGCAGGGCTTGTCAATTAGGCAAGCAAACTAAAAACAGCTTTAAGTCACTTAATAAGAGTGATTCACCTAGGATATTGTATCTGTTACACATGGATCTATTTGGACCCATCATAGTACAAAGCCTAGGAGGGAAATCCTACACTTTAGTAATTGTAGATAACTTCTCTAGATTCACTTGGGTGTTCTTTCTAAGGAAGAAGTCTGATAACTTTAAGCGTCTGACAGAGTTTCTCAAATGCATACAGATTGAGTTCAATACTCACATTGCCCTGATCAGAAGTGATCATGGGATAGAGTTTGATTCTCTTCTTATGCAAGAGTTCTGTCAGAGTGAAGGGATCAGGCATACTTTCTCAGCTCCTAGAACTCCTCAACAAAATGGGGTAGCTGAAAGGAAAAATAGAACCCTTATTGAATCTGCCACCACATTGTTGTCAGATGCTCATCTACCTCTAACCTTTTGGGCAGAGGCAGTGAACACCTCCAACTATGTGTTGAACAGAAGTCTGATACATAAACTAAAAGGAAAGACTCCCTATGAATTACTCAAAGGAAAGAAACCTAAAGTTGACTATTTTAGAGTATTTGGTTGTATTTGCTATATTCATAATAATGACAAGAAATATTTAGCAAAATTTCAAGCCAAAGCTGATGAAGGAGTGTTTCTGGGATACTCCATGATCAGCAAGGCTTATAGGGTCTATAATAAATCATCTTTGAAAATTGAGGAATCTGTTCACATTTTATTTGATAAAACTAACATGTCTTTCAAGGAGAAGATCTCTTCTACCATAGAACCTTTGCAGGAACATTCTCTAGTTGAAGACTTGAACAGGTTACAGGTTACTCAAGAGGATGAAAGCAGTGAAGATGAAGGAAATGATCAACATTTTGAAGCACAACCTGAAGAGCCAGTTGTTGTACCACAAGAGGAAACAACAACACAGGTTGGTGAACAATCAACACCCCCTGTTGATTTAGTAACATCAAGAGACCATCCAATTTCCCAAATAATTGGAGAAATCTCAGCTGGTGTGCAAACCAGAAATCAGGTCAACCAAAACCTGTTGCACACCTGCTTCCTATCTCAAATTGAACCTCAGTCCATTCAAGATGTAGAGCAAGATCCACACTGGATCATTGCAATGCAAGAGGAGTTGCATCAATTTGAGAGGAACAAAGTATGGGAACTAGTGCCAAAGCCTAAGGATCATTCCATTGTTGGAACAAAATGGGTATTCAGAAACAAACTGGATGATCAAGGAGTAATTATAAGGAACAAGGCAAGGCTAGTTGCTCAAGGATACTCTCAAGAAGAAGGAATCGACTACGACCAGACTTTTGCACCTGTTGCAAGATTAGAAGCCATCGGGATTTTTCTAGCTTATGCAGCTCACAAAGGCTTCAAAGTCTATCAGATAGATGTCAAAGTGCTTTCTTAAATGGAGACATCAAAGAGGAAGTTTATGTCAGACAACCTCCAGGTTTTATCTCTCCAACTCTTCCTGATTATGTTTTTAGACTGAACAAAGCATTATATGGTCTCAAGCAAGCTCCCAGAGCATGGTATGAGACCCTAGCATGCTTTCTTTTGGAAAATGGTTTTATATGGGGTAGAGTAGACCAAACTCTTTTTATTAGAACTCATAAGTCTCATACCCTACTAGTACAAATTTATGTAGACGATATCATTTTTGGTTCTACTGACTCCAAATTGTGCAGAAGGTTTTCTAACCTAATGCATTCTAAATTTGAGATGAGTAGCATGGGTGAGCTATCCTTCTTCTTAGGATTGCAAGTCAAACAACATGCTGAAGGCATCTTTATTTCTCAAACCAAATATGCAAATGAACTGGTTAAGAAATTTGGTATGTCTGAGGCATCCTGTATGAAAACACTCATGCCTACTAATGCTGTATTGGATGCTGATGAACATGGGAAACCTGTTGATCAAACAACATATAGAGCAATGATTGGCTCTTTACTGTATCTTACAGCTAGTAGACCAGATATAATGTTTGCTACATGCATATGCGCTAGGTTCCAAGTAAGCCCTAGAGAGTCACACCTAACTTTAGTAAAGAGGATTCTCAGGTATGTTAAAAGTTGTCCAAATCTAGGTCTCTGGTATCCAAAAGATTCAGCATTTGATTTAACTGGATTCTCAGATGCTGATTATGCTGGATGCAGAATTGACAGGAAAAGCACCAGTGGAACCTGTCAGTTCCTTGGTGACAGACTTGTCTCTTGGTTTTGTAAGAAACAAACATCTGTGTCAACTTCAACTGCTGAAGCTGAATATATGCTGCAGGCAGTTATTGTTCACAAATCTTGTGGATCCAAAATCAACTCCTAGACTATGGTTACAACTTAGAGAAGTCTAAAATCTTTTGTGATAACACAAGTGCTATTTCCATAGCTCAAAATCCAGTCCTCCATAGTAGGACAAAACACATAGAGATTAGGCATCATTTCTTAAGGGATAATGTTGAAAAGAATAAAATTGAACTACAATATATCCCAACTGATCTACAAAGGGGAGATATTTTCACCAAACCTTTGGATGAAAAGAAACACACCTTCTTCCTAAATCAGTTAGGAATGTTAGATGGAGGAAGTCTTCAATAATATCCAAGATTTTTAAAGCTAAAACTTGACCAATACTAGGCAAAAATTCTGATTTCTCTTAGTGTCTAGAATTTTTCTGATCTCTGAACTGCACTCGACGATTTCCCCTAAGATCGTCGAACGGAGATCGACGATTTCCAAAATCGTCGAACTGAGTTCAGCGCCTCTCAGATAGTATGAACTATCTCTTTCAGTCAATGATCGTCGAACGGTGCTCGACGATTTTGTTCTCTGAACGATCGTCGAACGGAGCTCGACGCTCTCCAAGATCGTCGAACGGAGATCGACGATGTTGAATACTCTTCAGATTCCTTTAGAAGCCTCGATCGTCGAACTGAGTTCAACGATCTTTCCAATTCTGTGTCGAACCCTAATATAAAACTCTTTTTTCGCCGTCGTTCTCTTTTGCGCTTTTGATTTCTCTGCAGGATTCTCTTTCCCTCCAAACAGTTCTACGCTTGGTCATTTTGTTTGTTGAGTTTTTTCAGGTACAATGGCTGTGTCAGTTGCAGTTCTTGCCGCAATGAAGTTTGACGCCGGGTTTGACATTGATATAGAATCATTCAGCACCACCGACCAGATTTTCCAAGACATACTGGGTTTATTCAAGGATCAGAACCTGTCTGCCCTCATGACCACCAGGATCAAGCTGGCTTCAGATGAGATCAAAGAATGGGTTTACACTGCTCATAATCAAGACAACAACATAATAGTCGGGTCTATTGCTGGAAATCAGGTACCCTTGACCCCCACAGTTTTAACAGAAGTTTTTGGACTGAGAAATGGAGAAGATATTGCTGAGTTATCAGGAGAAGAATTTTCTGACCTGCTTGCCAGGATGGGTCATCCAGAGGGAAACCCTAGCAAGCTATTCAAGAGGAATCTGTCTGTTGAATACAGGTTCCTGGCAGATGTGGTAGGGAAAGTGCTGCTGGCAAAGCACTCAGCTCATGACACTATATCCAGACATCAGCTCTGTATCATGGGAGCTCTGGTGGATAAGAAAAATCTGAAATGGGGAGAGGTCTTCTTTGACCTAATCAAAAAGAAAATAAACAAAAGTTTTGTTAATTTTGGAAGGATTCTTGGAGTTTTTCTGCAGTCCAGGTGCCCTGCCTTGTTGGTCTCCTCTGGAGTTCACATAAATGCCTCCAAGAGACTTACTTGTGCCCTCTTTGGCAAGTGGGACAGGCAAATAAGCAAGCCTAGCAGGCTCTCCTCAAGTGCTCCTTCAGGCACAAGGACTCAAGGAGACACTCTCCCACAGGTCTCTGCCCCTGCAGATGACCTGGCTGCTGCTGTTGCTGCCTCTTCTCCTCCTCCAATTCCAACCCTTCCCCTACCATCCACCATTCCAGCTCCATCCCCCATTACCATATCCAGTCCATCTCCAACATCAACTCCATCTCCAGCACCCATTCTACCTCCACCAGATGACCAATTCCACCCTCTGTTCTCATACCCTCCACCAGATATCACATCATCACCATCCATTCCATCCTTCACCCTCCTGGATGACTCCTATATAGATGATTCCCCATCCTCTCCTCCTGAGTTACCCTCCTCCTCCACTTCATTCCAAGATCTCCTACACCACATCATTGCTCAACCAACTTTCACCCCATCCATATCCATTCCCCTGTCCTCCATATCCACCCTGCCCACACCTGAGCCCTCCATTCCACACTTCTCCAGCCCTTCCCTTCAAGCATCCCAAGCTGTTTCCATTCCATTTACCTCTGCTCCAGCTGTTGAGCAAGTAGACCTCTCAGCCCTAGCTGACAGGCTGTATGAGCTGATTTCCCCCAGGCTCTCTCTCCTATTGGAGACCTCCTTAGCTCCTCTACACCAGTCAGTGGCAGCTCTATCTGCCAGGCTCTCCTCCCTCTTCCCTCAGGCAGCACCCACAGCAGCGTGCCTTGATCCAGATGTATCTGCATCTAGGTAGGGGGAGATGCCATATGAAGAGACTCTTCATGCTGTTGCTGCTGCTGTTTCTGTGACTGCTGCTCCTCCTCTTGCTGCTGCTGCTGTTGTGCCTCCTACTGCAGTTCTTGCAATAGACCTAAGGTCTTTGCTTTCTACTTTTGATTCTACCTTCTATAGCTGTCTGCCAGAGAGTAATGCTGTCCAGCCCCCAGAAGACCTATCCAAGGCACTGGTGCCTTTCTCTTGCTGTGACCCTAGCATTATCTCTTCTTTTGTACTTTCAGTGATTGCTGCTACTGGAGATGTTGCTGCTGCTGTCACTACTGAAGAAAGGATTGTTGATACTGCTGCTGAGATTGTTATTATTGATGCTGAAGTTCCAACTATTTCTGCTGCACAAATATCCAAGGATTGTCCTATGACAGAGGCAACTGAAATTGAGCCTGCTGCAGATTTTGATGATGTTACTGCTGTTATCAATGAAGTTGTTGTTGCTATCACCTCTCCAGCTTCTGTGGCTGTTAGTGAATCTGCTGTTGAGAGTGAATCTGTTATTTCTGCTGTAAGTGAGAATTTTACTGCTGCTGTCACCACTCCTGCTGCTGGTGTTGTTGCTTCTGCCTCATCTGCCTCTGTTCAGCTGAAGAAAGACTTGATGAAGAGAATAGATGCTCTATATGATGACCAGAGTTCTGAATCTGATGAGTTCAAAACAGACTCTGATGATTCTTCTGCTACTATTGCCAGGAAAAGGAAGGCAAGGAGCAAGACAATGAAAAGGGTTCCTCCTGCTAAAGTTAAGGATGATAATGATATTCCTTATTATATCCTTCATAATTGCCCTATCACTGAACATTGGATGCAATATTCTAAAAACCAGCTGAAAGCCATGAAGAAAAAGAGAAAATATGAGAAGGGCTCATCCCAATTCCAGCACCCTCATCCTCCTCCACCACCTCCTCCTGATGCAGGTGCAGGTGGAAGCTCTTTAAGTCAAGCCCCAGCCAGAAGCCAGGCTCCCTATCAACCCCATGCCAGATCCTACCAAAGGGAAAGCCAATCTAGGGGTTCATATTCTAGGAGAGGAGGATACAGGGGTAATCAGAGAAATTTTCAAGTATATTCTAAAGGGTACTCCAGGCAGCACCCATATTCTAGGGGAGGACATGCTTCATCTGATACATCATCAGGTCCTTTCCCCTATAAGCTAAAAGAGAATGTGTTTGTCAGGCCTCCTCAAGACAATCCTTCCAACAGGTATGAGCCACCTGTACCTTATGAGGATCCTAAAATAACCCAGCTGCTTGGACTGCCAGGTTAAAAGAATTGGCTGCACTAGATCAGATTAAGAAGGCCAGAGATCAAGGATTGGATACTTTCAACATTTCTACAATGTCTGAGCAAAGACAAAAAGAACTAGAAAGATATGCTTCCAGTAAATTCTTTGATGCTGACAGATATATGGAATTGCATCCTGCTGCTGTGGTTCCCAGGCCTACAAAGCAAACTTATTTGGGTGCAGCAGATGACACCGGGTCCAACAAAGAAGCCCTAAACCCTAACAGAGAAATCAAAATGGTTAAAGGCAAGGAGAAGAAGTGACATTGTAAGGTGACAGTTTCTGTGAATTCTGATTATTATCTGGATGATATATATATATATATATATATATATATATATATATATATATATATATATATATATATATATCTCTGTGTTTCTGCTTGTCTAGCTGTTGTTTTTCTGCTTAATACCTGTATGTTGTTATTTAAATTTTCCAAAGTCTGTAAATAGTAATCCTAACCCAAATAGGGGGAGATTGTTGGAACACCCTATTACTAATTTGGGTCAGGATCACTATGTCTCTAGGAATCTTTGCTTGACCTTCTGTATAACTTAATAGGTCAATTAGAATTGAGTCTAAGGGTTAGAAGTCTAGGTTTGGAAGCTGCCCTGAAGACCAAGTTTTTCTGTCTGGAGACTAAGTCTGATCGTCGAGCTCAGCACGACGTTTCGTCGAACTCCGGTCGACGATCGTCTAGCTCAACTTCGACAGATCGTCGAACTCCATTCGACAATCGCTGAGCTCAACTTCATAATATCATCGAACTCCATTCGACGATCGGTGAGCTCAGGTCGACGATTTTGACTCTGCATTAGATTTTTATCTCTAAGCTCAGTTCGACGATCTTTGAGCTCAGATCAACGATTATCTTGCTGCTGTGTGTTTTCAGATCACTGAGCTCAGCTCGACGATAGCAGAGCTCAGTTCGACGATTTCAGATAACTTCCAGAATTCAAATTCAAATCAGTTAGGAGTTATTCTGCAATTAATTCAGAGATTTGCTAGCTGTTTTCATTCAATTCTGGACCAAGTTTCAAGGGACTTTTCAAGGAATAATTCTGTGGACTTTCCTCAAAAAGAGATTATGCAATTAAGGATGCAATCAATACAGACCAACGGCTATCCTTGACAGAGAATGATATTCTATTCAGGTCCAGAGAATAAAAGAGAGAATGTTTTTGAATCTCTAAGAAGAAAAAGAAGAAGAGAACACACAATACAGATTACAGAGACTCATTCAAAATCTTCTGTCACAAAGAATTCTGAAGAACACTCATCCAAGGAGATCAAGTTTTCTCAAATCTTCAGATCTCTGTAGTTTTCAAAGTGTTCAAGGCCAATATATTTCCTGACTCCAGACATTCAACATTTCAGCTATTACTGAAATCATCCATTGCTGGAGTTCAACCTTTGAAGGCCTATCACCCTCAGCAAAGCTTTTCTTCCTAAAGATTTCAAGGATTCAGGGGGAGCTTTGACAACAATCCACATAGTCTTCTCAATTGTTTGAGAAAGAGAAGACTACAATCACTCTCTCACCCCCACTCTGTAAAGGGTTTTTCAAACTCCCTTCAAAAGTTTGAATCTGGTTTTTGAGCACCTTGTCAAAAGCTCATTGGTGGCAAGACACCTGATCAAAAAATCTGCTTTGGTTTTTGAGCACCTTATCAAAAGCTCATTGGTGCCCAGGACACCTGATCAACTCATCCTGTAGTGGATTCCTACCTAGGGTGGTAGAAGAGTGGATGTACCCAAGTTTGGGGAACCACTATATTCCCTTGTGTCTTCTGGTTCTGCTTGCTTTCTTTTTGTTTCTGGCCTTGATTTTTTCTGTGCTTAGTTTTTGCATAGCTTAGTACTGTGATTAGATTTATTTCTGCATCCCTGCTCACACATATTACAACAATTGTTGTAAAAGTTTGTAAAAGTTTGTAAAGCACCATATACTCTATTCACTCCCCTCTAGAGTATATCAGATCTAGTTGCACTTTCACTTCATTAAACTCAAAAATCGCGACATTTATTGAATTCTTATATTATCTCTGTTGATTTTAGAGTCGCATATACATATCACTTATGCAACTATTTATGTAAGGAGGACGAATAATTATTCTTGAAATGCTCTACTTTCCTATTTCGCTCGTGAGTTTATAACGTTCACAACTTGGCATTAATAATCCATGCCGCTTAAGATGAAACAATTCTTCGGGGTTCCTAATCTCCTGGGGAGGATTTATCATCATACCGATCATGTATGTTGATGCGCGAAAACGGCACCGAGGGCACAGCTAATAGGGAGGAGGTGTTTGGTCTCTCAGGCTAGGAGAGGAGGAAGGTTGCGAGGGTAGAGGAGATGAAAGCTTCTGAGTGCTCGAGAGTGGAGCAAACAGCTTGTTCAAGGAGGGTTGCGGGGGTAGAGGAGAGATTTGAGAGCAGAGACGAGCCTTGATCAACAGAGAGGGTTGATCAAGAGAGGAAAAGGAGGGAGACCAGGAGCGGTCGAGCAGACAGTAACCGCAACGGTTGCACTTGCAGGTTAGTTGCCGAGAAGAGCTGAGCTGAGCTGAGGGCAAGGCTTGCTGCGCAGAGAAGCAAGGTTTCTGAGCAGAGAGCAAGGCTTGCTGAGCAGAGGAGCAAGGCTTGCTGAGTAGAGGAGCAAGGCTTGCTGAGCAGAGGAGCAAGGCTTGCTGAGCAGAGGAGCAAGGCTTGCTGAGCAGAGGAGCAAGGCTTACTGAGTAGAGGAGAGAAGAGGGGGCCGCTAGCAGTGGCAACAACACACTTCGCCCGCCGCGGCCTAAATGTCACTCTTGCGACGGGCTTTCCTTTGATTAATAGCTAGATATTACAAGCTTACAAGTACACCTTTACAACAAAGCACTAAAAGGGCACAAAGGGAAGCTGGCAGATAAGAGAGAAGAAGGTGCCAGAAAGCAGAGAAGAGAAGTTGCCAGAGAATAAGTAAAAGAGGCTGCCAGAGCTGCTGGAGGACTAGAAAACTGAGTCTGCAGAGTCTGCTGGCAAGCTGCTGGAGAGCTGTGGAGGACTGCGCGGACAGGAAACTGAGTCTGCAGAGCTTGCTGGAAAGCTGATGACGGACTGCGCGGACAGGAAAACGGAGTCCGCAGGGTCTGCTGTCAAGACTTGTCACCACCTCCGGTCCTTGAATGAGAGGCACCCGGGGCTATTTATAGGCTCAGGGAAGATCTTGAAGAAGCGGGGCCCAGTGACGTCAGCATGACGACCTGCGCGGACTCCGCGGACTGGAAATTGGAGTCCGCCATTGTTGAGCGAAGAAGGCAGGAGACGGGAGAAAACGGGGCCGCCCCCTTGCGGGCGGCCTGGGCGGACTCCGGGAGGAGTCCGCCTTGCAGGCCGGGCCGCCCCCTGGCGGGTGGCCTGGGCGGACTCCGGGTGGAGTCCGCCCGGCAGGCCGGGCCGCCCCCTGGCGGGCGGGCTGGGCAGACTCCGGGGGAAGTCCGCCCGGCGGAACCGGGGCCGCCCCCTAGTGGGCGGCCTGGGCGGACTCCGGGGGGAGTCCGCCCGGCGGAACTGGGCCGCCCCCTAGCGGGCGGCCTGGAGAACTCTAGGGGGAGTCCGCCCGGCGGAACCGGGGCTGCCCCCTAGCGGGCGGCCTGGCGGACTCCGGGGGGAGTCTGCCCGGTGGAAACGGGGCCACCCCCTAGCGGGCGGCCTGGCGGACTCCGGGGGGAGTTCGCCCGGCGGAACCGGGGCTGCCCCCTAGCGGGCGGCCTGGCAGACTCCGGGGGGAGTCTGCCTAGCGGAACCGGGGCCGCCCCCTAGCGGGTGGCCTGGCGGACTCCAGGGGGAATCCTCCCGGCGGAGAGCGGAGGCCGCCCCCTACGGTCGGCCTGGACGGACCCCGGAGGTAGTCCGCTTGGCTGGCTGCGAAGTGGGCGCCCTCCTGTGGGCGAGATCTAGATGGTCGGCTGCCTCCTGCAAGGAAAAGCAATGCACAGTTAGCGGGCCTAACCGCATGACCTGCGAGGGTGAGCTATGGGAACAGCCTGCCGTCCCGCAGGGCACGCAGTTGCAAGGGGACCTAGACGGACAGAAAAAACTATCCGCCTACGCTGGGGCTTGTCACGATCAAAAGGGAGAATCTAAGGAGCGCGACTAGACAGCTGACTACCTTGGGAAGGATCACCGATTTCCGGGTTAACATAATCCCCGCACTTTTTTAAGTTCCGAAGGGAACTTCGAAAAAGTTGGAGACCCACGAAAATCGTGATCCACCCCAAAGGAAAGAGAAGGGGGAGGCAAGGAGAGATAGAACCTGAAGACTCTCCTTACAAGCTTGGTGCTTCCTGTCTATTTTCCTGCAAGAGGAAACTTAGGGTAAGCATGTATGGGTGGTACATCGAGCGTGTACCTGAGTTTGCTTTTGCAAAACGAAGAAGGCGTGTCTTCCGTTAAGTTCTGCAAAACGAAAGTGAGGAAAACAGAAAGGCATAATATCTTGCAAGTACCTGATAGAGGCTTGCAAGCACCTGTTATCCTCTGCAAAAAAGGAAAGAGGAAGAGTATACAAGGAAGAAAGGAAAAATGAGTTGCAAGTACCTGGATGGAACTTGCAAATCTTTGGTGGTTTCTGCAAAAGAAAAGTTAAAAGTACGCATAGTGCATGAAAGTAACTTGCAAGTACCTGAACGGAGTTTGCAAGTGTCGGTGATCTCTGCAAGAAGAGAGTTAGAGGCAGGTATTGTATATAAAAATAAGCTGCAAGTACCTGAATATGACTTGCAGATGTCTGCTAACCACTGCAAAGTGAAGAGTGAGCAGCAGATATAAAATAATGATTTAAACTGCAAGTACCTGGATGAGGTTTGCAGGTGTCTGTTGTTCTCTACAAAGAGAAAAATTAGAAGCAAACAAAATGCATATGAAAGGAGCTTGCAAGTACCTCTGGAGAAGGCTTGCAAGGGTTTGCTAACCTCTACGAGGAGAGTAATTAGAAGCAAACAAGACATGAAGATAACCGTACCAGAATTGTTGAGATAACCCATGAGGGTTGACGAGATAAGGCTTTCGAGCCAAAACTATTGAGATAACCCATGAAGGTTGATGAGATAAGGTCGATATGACCAAGTAGCAAGAGAAATGCCCGATGAACATTATCATGAAGCCCAGATTAATGAATCGAGCGCTAGCTGTTGATATGGCTGGATGGACATGATCAAAATGAATGCCGGAATCCTTTTGGTAGGTTGGATTAACCTGTTCACCTGTGAAAGGAGGGAAGAGAGAAAAGGAGGTCTACACTCGGAATGACTAAAGAGGGTTGAATGCTGCCACAGGTGTTTCCCGTGGGCCTTATGCATCACTTGCCCGAAAAATCATCCCGAGTATAGTCCTACTCAAAGCGGGCTGGCCGCGCATCCTCAAGGAGGGCACAAAAGAGAAAAGCAAGGGAAAGATCCTGAGAAGGATCGCTAGAAGGAACGCTCTCTCGCCTTGGGCACAAGCATCACTGATCAACGAGACGGGTTACGCCAAGAGGCCTAGCTTGTCTGTGGATTGATCAGTGGAGTTGTGAGAACCCGAGAAGGCACGAATCGAGGATACCTGAGTGTTCAACGATTACAGTTAGGTGATGATCGAGGAGACAAGGCTACGCTTGGTCGCCATTGCTTGTCAAGCAAAGATCATCATGACTGTAATGTATCCTAAGCAAAGCACAGCAGAGCTAACACATGGGCCTCCCCTAGCACACACTCTGTGTCAGATGCCGGCCAGGATCCGAAATCTGAAGCCCATTCCCGCGATTTAACTGCTCCCACTGCACACATGGGTTTACTCCCGCCATATGTGGTCGTAGCGGTTGTGCGAGAACAATCAACGGAGGGAACGTTTCAGACTCGGTGATATCTCATTGGCGTACTGATCCTTCAGAGAGAGAGAAGAAGAGGAAGGAGCAACACAAGAAGGGAACTGTGTCAGTATAAGATCCCTGATAAAAGCTTTGTAGAAAAGCAAGTAGAGAACACTGAGAAGTGTTTGATGAAATGAAAATGTTTGAAAAGAGAGAGCAAGGGTTAAGATAACCCATGAAGCTCGCTAGGAGCTTTGGAGGACTGTGAAGTCCATCGCTTGCTCAGAATAGCCTTCCAAGCACACATTCATCATTGGCATCGAAGCATTCGACGACTGGGTTAACAACGAGGAGAGGAGGCTCTGTGACTTGGTTCACTCCTCTTGAGGAGCAAGGAACGTCTGCAACTTCTTTGCCCTTTGAAGTTGCTGGATCAGGGCGTTCTTCTTTAGGGAGCAGGTCATGCATCTTTCCCTGCCGGAGCATCCTTTGCACAAGCTGCCGGAATGCTCGGCAGTCTTCAGTTAGGTGACCTGGTTCTTTGTGAAATTCGCAGTAGGGTTCTGAACCCCTAGATCTTTGATCTGCTGGTCGATAGGGCTTCTTGAAGTTTGCCCTGTCTTTCATGATCTGGATTACTTCTTGCATGACGTCGTCAAGATCAGACTCATGCAAGTCATTGTCCTGCTGCTGTTGAACTGCTGCTGTTTGCAAAGACGGAGCTAGCGGCAGCAATGGGTCTTGAGCATGATCACGACTCGGGAAGGAGTATCGATGGCGATGAATCCTTCTCCCCTTCTTTAAGTGAGTTGGGAAGTTATTGTGAGGAGACCTCGGAGGATGCTTGCGAGAGAGATCCTCCTCGGATAAAATCTTGGAGACGAAGCCCGGGTTGCTCTTTTTGCCTCGGATATATGAGTTGGCTAGAGCAATCAACTCTTGATATGTCCTTGGAGCACGGACATTTGTTTCAAATTTGAGAGGCCCTTCACGAAGACCGTGGATAAGAGCCACTCGGTACATTTCTTGATCAGTAACTTCGATGTCCAAAATCTCTCTTTGGAATCGATCAATAAACTGAGACCAAGTCTCATTTCCGCACTGCTTGATCTCAAAGAGGGCTTCAGGACCGCCCTTTCTCTTGGTTGATGTAGAGAATTTGAGAAGAAACTCCCTTCGAAGATCAAGGAAGGAAGTGATGGAGTGAGGACGGAGGCCATAGAACCAGTCCCTCACTTGCCCATCAAAGGAGGTGACAAGGAGCTTGCACTTGGTTGCATCTGAAAGGGTTTTGAGAGCAATGGCTGACTCAAAACCTTTGAAAGGGGAAACTAGATCTGATATACTCTAGAGGGGGGGGGGGTGAATAGAGTATATGGTGCTTTTTTTTAAAACATAAGGAAAAACTTTTGCAAAGCTTTACAACAATTGTTGTAATGAGTGTAAGCAGGGAAGCAGAAATAAAATAAACCACAAAACTAAGCTATGCAGAAACTAAGCACAAGAAAATCTAGGCCAGAAACAAAAAGAAAACATGCAGAACCAGATGACACAAGGAAATATAGTGGTTCCCCAACTTGGGTACATCCACTCTTCTACCACCCTAGGTAGGAATCCACTGCAGGATGAGTTGATCATGTGTCCTGGGCACCAATGAGCTTTTGATAAGGTGCTCAAAAACCAACACAGATTTTTTGATCAGGTGTCTTGCCACCAATGAGCTTTTGACAAGGTGCTCAAAAACCAGATTCAAACTTTTGAAGGGAGTTTGAAAAACCCTTTACAGAATGGGGTTGAGAGAGTGATGACAGTCTTCTCTTTCTCAAGCAACTGAGAAGACTATGTGGATTCAGTGATGTTGTCAAAGCTCCCCCTGAGTCCTTGAAATCTTCAGGAAGATGAGCTTTGCTGAGGGTGATAGGCCTTCAAAGATAGATCTCCAGCAAAAGATGATTTCAGCAAGCTGAAATGTTGAGTGTCTGGAGTCTTGAGATGATGTTGGCCTTGAACACTTGAGAGCTGAAGAGATCTGAAGAATGTTTGAAAACTTGATCTCTTTTTGATGAGTGTTCTTCTGAATTCTTGTTGACAGAATATTTTTTGGAGTCTTGTATGTTGAGAGGTGTCCTTATTCTTGTCTATTCTGTTCTCTCTTTGTTCTTGTCTGTATTATATCTGATTCAAAAACATTCTCTCTTTTATTCTCTGAGTCTGAATAGGAAATTGCTCTGTCAAAGATAGCCGTTGGTCTGAATTAATTACAGCCTTAATTGCATAATATGTTCTGAAGGAAAGTCCACTGAATTGTTCCTTGAAAAATTCCTTGAAACTTGCTCCAGAAGTAAATGAAAACGGCTGGCAGATCTTCTGAATTAAATGCAGAATAACTTCTATCTGATTTGAATTTGAATTCTGAAAGATAACTGAAATCGTCGAACTGAGCTCTGCTATCGTCGAGCTGAGCTCAGCGAACTGGAAAATCCAAGCAGCAAAGAGATCGTCGATCTGAGCTCAACGATCGTCGAACTGAGCTCAGAGATAAGGATCTAATGCAGAGTCAAAAACGTCAACCTGAGCTCAGCGATCGTCGAATGGAGCTCGACGATATTATGAGGTTGAGCTCAGCGATCGTCGAATGGAGCTCGACGATCTGCAGAAGTTGAGCTAGACGATCGTCGACCGGAGTTCGACGAAACGTCGTGCTGAGCTCGACGATTTGGACTTAGTCTCCAGAAAAACTTGGGTCTTCAGAGCAGCTTCCAATCCTAGCCTTTTAACCCTTAGACTCAATTCTAATTGACCTATTAAGCTATACAGAAGGTCAAAACATAGATTCCTAGAGACATAGTGATCCTGACCCAAATTAGTAATAGGGTGTTCCAACAATCTCCCCCTATTTGGGTTAGGAAAACTATTTACAGACATAGGAAAAACAAACAACATCATACAGAAAAATACAGAAACAACAGAAGCTAGACATTACAGAACCATCACAGAGATATATATAAATATGATATCCAGAGGGCAGTCAGAAAAACCAAGAGTTATCACCTTACAGAGTTATTCCTTTTCTTTGCCTTTTACCATTTTAATTTCTCTGTTAGGATCTAAAGCTTGTTGTTTTGATCTGGTATCATCAGCTGCACCCAAATAAATTTGCTTTGATGTCCTGGGAACCACTGCAGCTGGATGCAATTCCATGTACCTGTCTGCATCAAAAAATTTGCTTGAAGCATATCTCTCTAATTCTTTCTGTCTTTGCTCTGACATGGTAGAGATATTGGAAGTGTCTAGCCCTTGTTCTTTTGCTTTCTTTATCTGATCCAAAGCAGCCAGCTCTTTCATTCTTGCAGTCCAAGCCATAGGATTTTTCTCAGGATCCTCAAATGGAACAGGTGGCTCATACCTGTTGGAAGTAGTATCTTGAGGAGTCCTGGCAGTCACAGTATCTTTGAGCTTGTAGGGAAAAGGACCAGAAGATGTGTCAGATGGAACATGTCCTCCCCTAGAGTAAGCGTGCTGCCTGGAGTGTCCTTTGGAGTAAACCTGAGTTTCTCTTTGGTTTCCCCTATATCCTCCCCTTTTAGAGTAAGACCCCCTAGACTGGCTTTCCCTTTGATATGTTCTTGCATGAGGTTGGTAGGGAGCCTGACTTCTAGCAGGGCCTGAACTTGCAGAGCTGCCACCTGCACCTGTATCAGGTGGAGGTGGTGGAGGAGGATGAGGGTGCTTGAACTGAGTGAGACCTTTTTCATACTTCCTCTTCTTTTTCATAGCCTTTAACTGGTTCTTAGAGAATTGCATCCAATGCTCAGAGATTGGGCAGTTGTGCAGAATATAGTAGGGAACATCATTATCATCTCTAACCTTGGCAGGAGGAACTCTCTTCAAAGCCTTACTTCTTGCCTTCTTTTCTTTGCAATTGTGGCAGATGAGTCATCAGAAGCAGTGTTGTAATCCTCAGATTCAGAACTTTGTGCATCATACAAGGCATCAATCTTCTTCATCAAATCCTCTTTTAATTTAACAGCAGCTGATGGGGCAGAAGCAGAAGGGGCAGCAACAGGAGCAGCAGTAGATGTAACTATAGGTACTGGAGCAGCAGAAGAAACAATAGTGATTACTTCAGGCATGAGGGCAGCAGCAGCTTCAGAAGCAACAACTTCTACAGCAGGCTCAAAAGCAACAGCCTCTGTCATCAGAGAATCCTGTGAAATGGGCTCAACAGCAGCAGTTGGAGCATTGTCTTCAGCAGCAGCAGCAGTAGTAACATCATCAGAAGCAGCAGTCACTAACAGAATAAAATCAGAAATGATTTTGGGGTCACAGCAGGAGAAGGGCACTAGAGCCTTGGACAGATCTTCAGAGAGCTGGCCAGCAAGAACCTTTGGGGGCTGGACAGCATATGGCTCTGGGAGGCAGCAGAAGTAAGCAGTATCAAAAGTAGATAGCAAAGACCTTAGGTCTATTGCTAGTACTGGTGTAGCAGCAGCAGCAGAAGCAGACACTGTAGCAGGAGGAGCAGCAGCAGCAACAGCAGCATGAAGGCTGGCTTCATAGGGCATCTCCCCCTGCCTGGATGCAGATACCTGTGCATCAAGGCACACTGCTGGGGGTGCTGCTAGAGGAGCAAGGAAAGAGGAAAGCCTGGCAGAGAGAGCTGCCACTGATTGTTGTAGAGGAGCTAAAGAGGCCTCCATGAGAAGAGAGAGCCTAGGTGCAAGGAGCTCATACAACTGATCAGCAACGGCTGGGAGATCTACATGCTCAATGAGAGGAGCAGAGGTAGAGGGTACAGGGATGGCTGATGAAGCTGGAGGAGGGGGGCTGAAGGGTGGAATGAATGGTTCAGGAAAGGGGATGGTAGAGATGGAGGATAGAGGGATGGATATGGATGGAGTGAAGGTGGGTTGATCAATAATTTGGTTGAGAAGGGCTTGGAAAGTTGTGGAGGAGGATGGCAATTCTGGAGGAGAGGAGGGGGAATCATCCATGTAGGATTCATCCAGGAGAGTGAAGGATGGAAGGGATGGGGATGAGGTGACATCTGGTGGGGGATAGGAGAAAAGGGGGTGGAAGTGGTCTGCTGGTGGAGAAGAGATTGTTGCTGGAGATGGAATAGAAGTTGGAGAGGGCTGGAGATGGTAATGGTGGAGGTTGCTGGAGTGGTGGATGGAATTGGTAGGGTTGGACTTGGAGGAGGAGAAGCAGCAGCACTAGCAGCAGGCAGGTCTTCTGCAGGGGCAGAGACCTGGGGGGGAGTGACTCTTAGAGTCCTGGTGCCTGAAGGGGCAGATGGAGAGGTCCTGCTGGGCTTGATGATTTGCCTGTCCCATTTCCCAAATAGGGCACAGGTGAGTCTCTTGGAGGCATTGATGTGCACTCCAGAGGAGACTAGCAGAGAAGGGCACTTGGCCTGGAGGAAGACTCCCAGTATTCTTCCAAAGTTCACAAATGTTTTGTTTATCTTTTTCTTCAGCAGATCAAAAAATACTTCTCCCCAGTTCAAGCTTTTTCTATCCACCAGAGCTCCCATGAGGCAGAGCTGATATCTGGAGATGGTGTCATGAGCAGAATGTTTGGCCAAGAGAACCTTGCCTACTACATCAGCCAGAAACCTGTATTCCACTGACAGGTTCCTCTTAAACAACTTGCTAGGGTTCCCCTCAGGATGACCCATCCTGGCAAGTACATCTGAGAATTCATCTCCAGAGAGTTCAGCAGAATCTTCACCATTCCTTAAACCAAAAACCTCTGTCAATACTGTTGGGGTCAGAGGTACCTGGGTGCCACCAATAGAACCAACTATGGTATTGTTGTCAAGGTTGTGGGCAGTGTAAACCCATTCTTTAATTTCATCAGATGCAAGTTTGATTCTGGTTGTCATCAGGGCAGATAGTTGCTGATCTTTGAATAAATTGAGAATATCCTGGAAGACTTGATCGGTTGTGTTGAAGGAGTCGAGATCGATGTCAAAGCCGGCATCAAATTTCATTGCAGCGAGCACAGCAACTGAAACGGCCATTGTACCTGCAAAAATCAACAGACAAAACGACCAAGTGTAGAACTGTTTGGAGGGAAGAAAATTCTTGCAGAGAAATTGAAAGCGCAAGAGAGAACGACGGCGAAAAAAGAGTTTTATATTAGGGTTCGACGCAGAAAAGGAAAGATCGTTGAACTCAGTTCGACGATCGAGGCTTCTAAAGGAATCTGAAGAGACTCCAAAATCGTCGATCTCCGTTCGACGATCTGGAAAGGCGTCGAGCTCCGTTCGACGATCGTTCAGTGAACAAAATCGTCGAGCGCCGTTCGACGATCGTTGACCGGAAGAGATAGTTCATACTATCTGAGAGGCGCTGAACTCAGTTCGACGATTCAGGAAATCGTCGAACTCCGTTCGACGATCTTTGGGGAAATCGTCGAGCGCAGTTCAGAGATCAGAAAAATCAGAAATTTTGCCTAGTCTTGGTCAATTTTTAGCTTTCAAAATCTTGAGTATTATTTAAGACTTCCTCCATCTAACATTCCTAACTGATTTAGGAAGAAAGTATGTTTCTTTTCATCCAAAGGCTTGGTGAAAATATCTCCCCTTTGTAAATCAGTTGGGATATATTGCAGTTCAATTTTATTCTTTTCAACATTATCCCTTAAGAAGTGATGCCTAATCTCTATATGTTTTGTCCTACTATGGAGGACTGGATTTTGAGCTATGGAGATAGCACTTGTATTGTCACAAAAGATTTTTGACTTCACTAAGTTGTAACCATAGTCTAGGAGTTGATTTTGAATCCACAGTATTTGTGAACAACAACTGCCTGCAGCCATATATTCAGCTTCAGCAGTTGAAGTTGACACAGATGTTTGTTTCTTGCAAAACCAAGAGACAAGTCTATCACCAAGGAACTGACAAGTTCCACTGGTGCTTTTCCTGTCAATTCTGCATCCAGCATAATCAGCATCAGAGAATCCAGTTAACTCAAATGCTGAATCTTTTGGATACCAGAGACCTAGATTTGGACAACTTTTAACATACCTAAGAATCCTCTTTACTAATGTGAGGTGTGACTCTCTAGGGCTAACTTGGAATCTAGCACATATACATGTAGCAAACATTATATCTGGTCTACTAGCTGTAAGATACAGTAAAGAGCCAATCATTGCTCTATATGTTGTCTGATCAACAGGTTTCCCATGTTCATCAGCATCCAATACAGCATTGGTAGGCATGGGTGTTTTCATACAAGATGCCTCAGACATGCCAAATTTCTTAACCAGCTCATTAGCATATTTGGTTTGAGAAATAAAGATGCCTTCAGCATGTTGTTTGACTTGCAATCCTAGGAAGAAGGATAGCTCACCCATGCTACTCATCTCAAATTTAGAATGCATTAGGTTAGAAAACCTTCTGCACAATTTTGAGTCAGTAGAACCAAAAATGATATCGTCTACATAAATTTGTACTAGTAGGGTATGGGACTTATGGGTTCTAATGAAAAGAGTTTGGTCTACTCTACCCCTTATAAAACCATTTTCCAAAAGAAAGCATGCTAGGGTCTCATACCATGCTCTAGGAGCTTGCTTGAGACCATATAATGCTTTATTTAATCTAAAAACAAAATCAGGATGAGTTGGAGAGATAAAACCTGGAGGTTGTCTGACATAGACTTCCTCTTTGATGTCTCCATTTAAGAAGGCACTCTTGACATCCATCTGATAAACCTTGAAGCCTTTGTGAGCTGCATAAGCTAAGAATATCCTGATGGCTTCTAATCTTGCAACAGGTGCAAAGGTCTGGTCGTAGTCAATTCCTTCTTCTTGAGAATATCCTTGGGCAACTAGCCTTGCCTTGTTCCTTATTATTACTCCTTGATCATCCAGTTTGTTTCTGAATACCCATTTTGTTCCAACAATGGAATGATCCTTAGGCTTGGGCACTAGTTCCCATACTTTGTTCCTCTCAAATTGATGCAACTCCTCTTGCATGGCAATGATCCAGTGTGGATCTTGCTCTGCATCTTGAATGGACTGAGGTTCAATTTGAGAAAGGAAGCAGGTGTGCAACAGGTTTTGGTTGACCTGATTTCTGGTTTGCACACCAGCTGAGATTTCTCCAATTATCTGGGAAATTGGATGGTCTCTTGATGTTACTAAATCAACAGGGGGTGTTGATTGTTCACCAACCTGTGTTGTTGTTTCCTCTTGTGGTACAACAACTGGCTCTTCAGGTTGCGCTTCAATATGTTGAGCATTGCTTTCATCTTCACTGCTTTCATCCTCTTGAGCAACCTGTAGCTTGTTCATATCTTCAACTAGAGAGTGTTCCTGCAAAGGTTCTATGGTAGAAGGGAAATCTTCTCCTTGAAAGACATGTTAGTTTCATCAAAAGAAACATGAACAGATTCCTCAATTTTCAATGATGATTTATTATAAACCCTATAGGCCTTGCTGATCATGGAGTATCCCAGAAACACTCCTTCATCAGCTTTGGCTTGAAATTTTGCTAGATGTTTCTTATCATTATTGTGAATATAACAAATGCAACCAAAAATTTTGAAATAGTCAACTTTAGGTTTCTTCCCTTTGAGTAATTCATAGGGAGTCTTTCCCTTCAGTTTATGTATCAGACTTCTGTTCAGCACATAGTTGGAGGTGTTCACTGCCTCTGCCCAGAAGGATAGAGGTAGATGAGCATCTGACAACAATGTAGTGGCAGATTCAATAAGGGTTCTATTTTTCCTTTCAGCTACCCCATTTTGTTGAGGAGTTCTAGGAGCTGAGAAAGTATGCCTGATCCCTTCACTCTGACAGAACTCTTGCATAAGAAGAGAATCAAACTCTGTCCCATGATCACTTCTGATCAGGGCAATGTGAGTATTGAACTCAATCTTTATACATTTGAGAAACTCTGTCAGACACTTAAAGTTATCAGACTTCTTCCTTAGAAAGAACACCCAAGTGAATCTAGAGAAGTCATCTACAATCACTAAAGTGTAGGATTTCCCTCCTAGGCTTTGTACTGTGATGGGTCCAAATAGATCCATGTGTAACAGATACAATATCCTAGGTGAATCACTCTTATTAAGTGACTTAAAACTGTTTTTAGTTTGCTTGCCTAATTGACAAGCCTTGCAGAGTCCTTCCTTCTTGTAGGGGCCAGAAGGTAGTCCTCTAACAAGGTTGTCCTTGGATAGCCTAGCAATAGTTCTAAGGTTTAGGTGTCCTAGTCTCTTATGCCATAAAACATTTGGTCTACAAACTGAATTGAATAAGCAGATATCTATAGTAGTTGAAAGAAAATCTACTAGGTAGATGTTACCTTTCCTTTTACCTGTCAACACAGTTGTGTTGTCCTCTGACTTGATTTTGCATAAGTTTTGCTGAAGGTCACCTGGTAGCCTTCATCACATAGCTGACTGATGCTGATTAGGTTGTGCTTCAGTCCTTCCACATATGCTACCTTCTTGAAGGTTACAGAACCAATCTGGACTGCTCCATATCCTTTAGTTTGTCCAAAGTTGGAGTCACCAAAGATAACTTTGGGTCCAAGCTTGGCTCTAAAGGAATTGAGGTTGTCCTTGTTCCCTGTCATGTGCTTAGAGCACCCACTATCCAAATACCATTGCTGGTTAGATGTTGGATAGGTCTTCACCTGCACATAAAGCAATTCACTTGTTTTTGACCCAGTTTACCTTGGGCCTAGGTTGATAACCTTTAAATTCAGAAATGAAAGATATCCCTGGCTGACTCTTATATCCTTCAGGATGATATCTCCTTGGAGGTATAAATCCATTCAGTATAAGGGTTAAAGGTTTGGGATGAAGAACCCTTAGGATTCAATTTTGACTTGCCTTTGAAAAAATTTCCAGAGCTCTGACCTCTGTTCGACGATCTTGGAGCTGCGTTCGACGATCGTTGGGTCAGATCGTCGAGCTCCGTTCGACGGTCGACTATGGCTGAGGTCAGGTATATGGGATCGTCGAGCAGCGTTCGACGATCTTGGCTGAGATCGTCGATCTGCGTTCGACGATTTTCCTGAGATCGTCGAGCTGCGTTCGGCGATCGTCGATCTTCATTCGGCGATCGTCGATCTCCGTTCGACGATTTGTACTGGACTTTAGTTTTCTGAGGCAGATCAGAATTTTTCCTGGCAACCTCTACAACTCCCTTTCCCTTGTCAGAAATGAACTTGATAGGGGTTGTTAGAACAATAGGTTGGCTGGATGAGGCACCCAAGCCCAGTGTACTGTTGAATCTTGAGTTCACTGTGCTTGTGATGTCCATCAGCTTGATGCTTCTCCCATTGAGAGATTCTTCAAGCTTCTTGGCCTCAGAGAGTTCACTCTTCAGTGAAGCTATCTGTTCCCTATAGTTCTCCAACTCCTGAGAGAGTTTGAGGTTTTCTGATTTTAAACCACTTTGTTCAGATAATTGATTTCTGAGAGAGATGATCTCTTTCTCAGACTTTAGCAGGTCTAAACATAGTGCTTTAAATTCAAGTTTAAAATCTTCTGAAGTGAAATCAAAAGAGCTGATTACCTGATCTTCTTCAGGTTGAGTCTCTGAGTCTGACTCTGACTCCTCTTCCTCTGAGTTGTGTTGTGAGGCATTGATTGCCATCATGCAGAACTCCTTTTCCTCTGCATCATCCTCATCATCACTTGAGCTGGAAGAGGCTTCTGACTCCTCTTCAGTCTCACTCCAGGATTCAGCAACAAATCCTTTCCTTGTGTGCTTATTTCTGCTGGAGGAGGGTTTGCTATTTCCATTCCTTTTGGAGTCCTTCTCCTTTCTTCTTTCTTTTCTGTCCCTTCTGTCCTTGTTCTTGTTTTCTGGACAGTCAGGAACCATATGCCCTGGTTTCCTGCAACCAAAGCAAATAATGTCTTTGCTATTGCCAATGGACTTGTCATACCTTGGCTTGTCTTGCTCCTTGTATGATCTTCTTCTGAAGTCCTTTCTGGCCATCTTATAGAATCTTTTGGCCAACAAGCTGAGAAGTTCATCATTGGCTGTTCCTTTTTCTTCAGGCAGATCCTCAGTTGCCTTGAATGCTATAGTCTTCTCCCTTTTTGTGGCTGGAGAAGCAGCCTTCTGTTCTTCTTCTCTGTTCTTGATGAGTAGCTCATAAGATTTGAGCTTACCCAACAAGGCTTCAGTGGTGATCTCATTCAGGCTTCTGGCATCTTTAATTGGCCAGATTCTTGAATCCCAAGTGCTGGGGAAGCACATTAGGATCTTGTCATTAAGTTCTGTTAGTGAGATCTCTTTGTCTAATGTCCTCAGTTCACTGACAATTAGACTCAGTCTGTTGTACATGTCTCCCACTGACTCAGTTTCTCCCTTCTTGAAGTTCTCATATTGGGAGATGAGATGGGATCTTCTGTCCTTTCTCTCATCAGCTGATCCTGAAACTATTTCTGAGAGCTTGTCCCAGATCTCCTTGGCTGAATTACATTCAGCTACCTTCTGAAAAATGTCATCTGACATTGTCTGAGCTAGAATGTTCATTGCCTTGGCATCAGCTACTTTCCACTTTTTGATGTCAGCATCTGTTCCTGATGGAGGTGGAACAGCATTTGTGCTTGTGCTCTCTGGAGGTCTTGGACACACTGTCAAGACAGAATTAAAAATATCTTCGTCAATAGAATTCATGTAGAGTCTAATCCTTGCTTTCCAAAGTGCAAACTTTGACAGATTGCACACTGGAGGTCTGGTGCTAGCATAATCTTTGTTTTGGGCCATGATTTGTGCAAGCTAAATCTAATAATAGAAAACAAAAGAAGGATCTAGTTTGGGATCTTTGGGGTTCAGGTGTTAGCCTGTACAACCAAACAGATATGGTATGTTTAACCAACCTCGCTTTGATACCAATTGAAAGGGGAAACTAGATCTGATATACTCTAGAGGGGGGGTGAATAGAGTATATGGTGCTTTTTAAAACACAAAGAAAAACTTTTGCAAAGCTTTACAACAATTGTTGTAATGAGTGTAAGCAGGGAAGCAGAAATAAAATAAACCATAAAACTAAGCTATGCAGAAACTAAGCACAAGAAAATCTAGGCCAGAAACAAAAAGAAAACATGCAGAACCAGATGACACAAGGAAATATAGTGGTTCCCCAACTTGGGTACATCCACTCTTCTACCACCCTAGGTAGGAATCCACTGCAGGATGAGTTGATCAGGTGTCCTGGGCACCAATGAGCTTTTGATAAGGTGCTCAAAAACCAAACAGATTTTTTGATCAGGTGTCTTGCCACCAATGAGCTTTTGACAAGGTGCTCAAAAACCAGATTCAAACTTTTGAAGGGAGTTTGAAAAACCCTTTACAGAATGGGGTTGAGAGAGTGATGGCAGTCTTCTCTTTCTCAAGCAACTGAGAAGACTATGTGGATTCAGTGATGTTGTCAAAGCTCCCCCTGAGTCCTTGAAATCTTCAGGAAGATGAGCTTTGCTGAGGGTGATAGGCCTTCAAAGATAGATCTCCAGCAAAAGATGATTTCAGCAAGCTGAAATGTTGAGTGTCTGGAGTCTTGAGATGATGTTGGCCTTGAACACTTGAGAGCTGAAGAGATCTGAAGAATGTTTGAAAGCTTGATCTCTTTTTGATGAGTGTTCTTCTGAATTCTTGTTGACAGAATATTTTTCAGAGTCTTGTATGTTGAGAGGTGTCCTATTCTTGTCTGTTCTATTCTCTCTTTGTTCTTGTCTGTATTATATCTGATTCAAAAACATTCTCTCTTTTATTCTCTGAGTCTGAATAGGAAATTGCTCTGTCAAAGATAGCCGTTGGTCTGCAATTGAATTACAGCCTTAATTGCATAATATGTTCTGAAGGAAAGTCCACTGAATTGTTCCTTGAAAAATTCCTTGAAACTTGCTCCAGAAGTAAATGAAAACGGCTGGCAGATCTTCTGAATTAAATGCAGAATAACTTCTATCTGATTTGAATTTGAATTCTGAAAGATAACTGAAATCGTCGAACTGAGCTCTGCTATCGTCGAGCTGAGCTCAGCGAACTGGAAAATCCAAGCAGCAAAGAGATCGTCGATCTGAGCTCAAAGATCGTCGAACTGAGCTCAGAGATAAGGATCCAATGCAGAGTCAAAAATCGTCGACCTGAGCTCAGCGATCGTCGAATGGAGCTCGACGATATTATGAGGTTGAGCTCAGCGATCGTCGAATGGAGCTCGACGATCTGCAGAAGTTGAGCTAGACGATCGTCGACCGGAGTTCGACGAAACGTCGTGCTGAGCTCGACGATTTGGACTTAGTCTCCAGAAAAACTTGGGTCTTCAGAGCAGCTTCCAATCCTAGCCTTTTAACCCTTAGACTCAATTCTAATTGACCTATTAAGCTATACAGAAGGTCAAAACATAGATTCCTAGAGACATAGTGATCCTGACCCAAATTAGTAATGGGGTGTTCCAACAACCTTGGAGGTGCTTTACTGGATCTGTCTCTCCAGTGTAGATTGGCAGTCAAGGCTCTCTGAAGTTTGCTGGAGTAGGCTCATGGCGACCACTCTCCGCGAATGGTGAAGGTTCTTCTTGCTCTCCTACAGCATAGGGATAAAAAGGAGCATAATCTGCAGCTGCAAAAGGAGCATGGGGATAAAAAGGAAAAGCTGCTGCAGGAGGAGCAGAGGCAGGAGCTGAAGGGTAGGGATGACTTCCCTGAAAATTGAGAACTCTAGCAGGACTTCCCCGGGCTGCTTCCCGGAAGAAATTATGGCGAGCAGCGAACTCTTCGTCTTGAGGTCGCAAAGGAGCTGCAGGCCCTTGCAGAAAGGTTGGGGTGTAAGGAGGATAGAACGGCGGGCAAGCTTGAGAGTAAGCTTGCTGATGCTCCGATGTTGGTGTTGGGTTGATTGGAGCAGCTGGAGCTGTTGCTGGATGAGCGTCTAATCGCCGCGTGATTGCAGCAAGAACTTTGTTGATCGCCTGGAATTGCTAAGCATTCTCACGACGCGACTGCTCAAAGGCTTCCCAAAGAGGATCTTCAATGGGACTTGGAGCAAGGTTCTCAGCTGATTGATGGTCTGACATGGATAACTGTCACTTCCACTTCCTGTTCGGATCTGAAGGATTGCGCGTGAGCTGATGGTCCACGCTCACCGCACCAAAACTGTTGATGCACGAAAATGGCACCGGGGGCACAGCTAATAGGGAGTGGGTGTTTGGTCTCTCAGGCTAGGAGAGGAGGAAGGTTGCGGGGTAGAGGAGATGGAAGCTTCTGAGTGCTCGAGAGTGGAGCAAATAGCTTGTTCAAGGAGGGTTGCGGGGGTAGAGGAGAGGCTTGAGAGCAGAGACGAGCCTTGATCAACAGAGAGGGTTGATCAAGAGAGGAAAAGGAGGGAGACCAGGAGCGGTCGAGCAGACAGTAACCGCAACGGTTGCACTTGCAGGTTGGTTGCCGAGAAGAGCTGAGCTAAGCTGAGGGCAAGGCTTGCTGCGCAGAGAAGCAAGGCTTGCTGAGCAGAGAGCAAGGCTTGCTGAGTAGAGGAGCAAGGCTTGCTGAGAAGAGGAGCAAGACTTGCTGAGCAGAGGAGCAAGGCTTGCTGAGCAGAGGAGAAAGGTTTGCTGAGCAGAGGAGAGAAGAGGGGGCCGCTAGCAGTGGCAACAACACACTTCGCCCGCCGCGGCCTAAATGCCACTCCTGCGACGGGCTTTCCTTTGATTAATAGCTAGAGATTACAAGCTTACAAGTACACCTTTACAACAAAGCACTAAAAGGGTACAAAGGGAAGCTGGCGGCTAAGAGAGAAGAAGGTGCCAGAAAGCAGAGAAGAGAAGCTGCCAGAGACTAAGTAAAAGAGGCTGCCAGAGCTGCTGGAGGACTAGAACACTGAGTCTGCAGAGTCTGCTGGTAAGCTGCTGGAGAGCTGTGGAGGACTGCGCGGACAGGAAACTGAGTCCGCAGAGCTTGCTGGAAAGCTGATAACGGATTGCGTGGACAGTAAAACGGAGTCCGCGGGGTCTGCAGTCAAGACTTGTCTCCACCTCCGGTCCTTAAATGAGAGGCACCTGGTGCTATTTATAGGCCCAGGGAAGATCTTGAAGAAGCAGGGCCCAGTGACGTCAGCATGACGACCTACGCGGACTCCGCGGACTGGAAATTGGAGTCCGCCATCGTTGAGCGAAGCAGGCAGGAGACCGGGAGAAAACGGGGCCGCCCCCTTGCGGGCGGCCTGGGCGGACTCCGGGAGGAGTCCGCCCGGCAGGCCGGGCCGCCCCCTGGCGGGCGGCCTGGGCGGACTCTGGGTGGAGTCTGCCCGGAAGGCCAGGCCTCCCTCTGGCGGGCGGCCTGGGCGGACTCCGGGGGAGTCCGCCCGGCGGAACCAGGGCCGACCCCTAGCGGGCAGCCTGGGCGGACCTTAGGGGGAGTTCGCCCGACGGAACCGGGGCCGCCCCCTAGCGGGCGGCCTGGCGGACTCCGGGGGGAGTCCGCCCGGCGGAACCGGGGCCGCCCCCTAGCGGGCGGCCTGGCGGACTCCGGTGGGAGTCCGCCCGGCGGAAACGGGGCCGCCCCCTAGCGGGAGGCCTGGCGGACTCCGGGGGGAGTCCGCCCGGCGGAACCAGGGCCGCCCCCTAGCGGGCGGCCTGGCGGACTCCGGGGGGAGTCCGCCCGGCGGAGAGCGGAGGCCGCCTCCTGCGGGCGGCCTGGACGGACCCCGGGGGGAGTTCGCTTGGCTGGCTGCGAAGCGGGCGCCCTCCTATGGGCGAGATCCAGATGGTCGGCTGCCTCCTGCAAGGAAAAGCATTGCACGGTTAGCGGTCCTAACCGCATGACCTGCGAGGGTGAGCTATGGGAACAACCCGCCGTCCCGCAGGGCACGCGGTTGCAAGGGGACCTAGATGGACAGGAAAAACTGTCCGCCTACGCTGGGGCTTGTCGCGATCAAAAGGGAGAATCTAAGGAGCGCGACTAGCCAACTGACTACCTTGGGAAGGATCGCCGATTTCCGGGTTAACAATGTATATACAATACCTCCTTTAATTAAGCAATCTTGGAATAAATCAATACTACAAGGTCACTATGTTTGCGGCACAACTTTTCTAAATAAGATCCATGGAAATCCAAATCATTATAAATTTAGCCCAATAACAAATGGATAAGCTCCCATACCTTCTGGGATAAATTCCCTTAATATCAAGTGCATTACTCTTATATGTGCACTCAATCCTCAGGCTTAACATTCTTAGACCTGGATTTCCACGTTAATTGATATGTTATATACCTTAGGACTTCAAGGTTACTATAAGGCAAACTCTTCAAGGTCAACATGTGATCCAACCAAAAAAAACGGGTCTCTTCTAAAACTTGATTTCTTATTCAACCCTTGGTATTGTTACTGCAGTTATCTCAACGTAATTAGGTCATTGGTACTATGGTTAAGTTTACAAGTACCCTACTATTCCATTAATATGATATAGGCACCAAATCTCCTTTGTGCATTTTATCATCTTGGGTATGAAGTGATAATACCACTCGATAGGGGGAGTAGGGGTATCGAAGTTTAAGCCTTAAGTAGTGACTCTTGCGTTAAATGTTTTCTTAGTCAAATTGGGTATCCTAGAACCTTATCTAATCTATATCCGAGGTCAATTTTAGACTGAGGTATGACTCAAAATCCTCTTGGTAAGTCAAACTAAGTGGCGTTCCAATTGAATTGGCCTAACTCATTGTTTAATGAACTGTTTTATGTGACTTTTTTACACATGGGCACACCACTGCTTCCGCTGAATAGTTTGTCCGCAAACTAATGGTCGAGCGTGGTGGTCCAGTGTTGTGGACTTGTTTCTCATATGATCGTTTGTTCAAGTGATACCAGTTTGTAAGACTCCCCTCCCCCTTACCAAGGAGGGCTCCCGGTCTTATACCCAGAACCGTCGTCTTTCGGTGGCTCTAACGCACGGGTTAGTCGACACCGCAACATGCCGATTCTGCCGGCTAATGCGATCATCAACTGTAGGAAAATATGAGAAATAGAAGTATAGCAGTACATCAAATCCACTAGTCTCCATAATGAAAATCATGATTTTTGAATGTTCCAAGTTGGCTGAATACACATTATTTCATTTTAGGCTAAATGCACACCAAGCCTATAACAAGCCAACACATGCAAGTGGGTTTACCCAACATGTAGTGGTTCAAATTGGCTGAAATTTACAACATACACTTATAATGTCCCTAAGGACATTCCACCAAAATATGGGGCCATTTGGAGTCATAACACTCCAAATATTTCATTTATTTAAATTTATGTATTATGAATAAAACTATAGAAAAATATTTCCCAAAAATTCTCAATTTTTGGCAGGGGTTACATATGCCCTAAACGTGCATGCACCCAAACTTTGGGGTCATGTTGATTACTGCTTTGGCTTGGGCATCAAATTGAAGTTCTGCCCTTGCCTAGGACCAGTAATAGGAAAACTGCCCTACAGGGCAGTATATTGCTCCAAATTACATGATTATGGTTCCAAATTAAAGCTAAGAGGTTAAGCTACAAATTTCATTTACGGAGAGTGACCTGGAAATGCCTCTACGAGGCCTAAAATAGACATGAAAGGGACAGTAAAAACAGGGACAGAAAATTGAATTTGATATGGCACGAATCTTAAAGCAGAATGGAGGGCATCTGTTCATCTTCCTCCTCCAGCCAATGACCGAGATTTGACCGACCTGGAGCTCATTTTAGGGCCATTTCCCGGCCATCCAGCCACCTCCCCGACCGGCCACAACCACCACCACCTCCGTTGAGGTGAGGGTTAACATTTGGCGGCGACTTGGCCGCCGGAGGCGGCGGTTTCCGGCGAACTTGCACTCCATCACAAATCTGAAATTCAGGAACACGCTCACCTTAGATCTAGCTCATTTTAGCCCGATGTCTCACCTAATAGATCTAGGAAACTAGCACGGGTAGAGGTGAGGTAAAATGGACCTTAATTGGAGCCCTACGGCGGCGGCGGCGGTTGGCCATGGATATTTTCCTCTCCGACAAACTTGCTCCCGAACTCGATTCTCCATCAAAAACTTTGATCCAGATATCGAATTCCACTCCTCTCAGCCTTCTGAAGCTGATGGTGAGGTCAAATGTGGGTAGGGTTGGCTGGTTTTGTAGTTTTGAAGAGGGGGAATTTCGGCCACCACCTTGGATGCTTCACCATGGGCTCCAAGTGGTATGTAGCTGGTTGAAAAAGGCTGAGAACTAATGTGTGGGTTCAGATGTGGGCTTGGAAAGAGAGGAGTGCTGCCACATGGCCTCCATCCCTCATTTCCCTCTCTTCTCTCTCCTCTTTTTCCCCCAAAACTTCTAATTTACCCCATTGCATGTATTCTCTCTCCAAAAACAGAGGGGTAGGGGTAGTATTTGACCACTTGGGTTGGTAATGGGCCATGGTGGATGGGCTTAGCCCAAGGAGAGTGGACATGGCTTCATTTCTCTTATTTTCTTCTTTAGGTCATATGTTGACTAAGTTGACTTTTTAGGTTGACTTGGTCAACATTGTGAGTCGGATGACCCCACTTTATGGTCATGGACCCTATGACACCACCCAACTTGGGTTGGGTCATGGTGGTGCATCACTTGGGCTAATTTGGCTTATAGGTGAGGGTTTGACCAAATTAGGGTTAGGGTTGACTTGGGTCAACTGGGTCAATAGGTGACCCAATAACATGTATTAAGGTCCACTTAGATTGTTTTTTAGGGTTAGGGTATAGTGGTGGGGTCAAGGTGAGGCTAAGGTTCAGGTTTAAGCTAGTTTGACCTAAGTTGACTTGGGCCCATAGTGGGCCCCATATGGCTATACCCTACATCCATGGGTCAAGCCTAGCTAATTTCCCTATCACCCACCCCATGCCTAACCCAATCTAAGTTGAGGGGTCTAAAAGTAACATGGGATGTTACACGTGTCCAGGGTCGTGTCCCCCATTCGCCGTCAAAATCGACGCGTCTCGCAAATTACACGGGTACCAGACACGTCTGTGTTTGACATGACAAGCCCGTATCATCCAGTACACAGCCATGTTCCTCCATCGACATAGGCCAGCTTCGACCCGAGACTCACACGGGTCTTGGACACGCCCGTGTCCAATTTGACACGGCCGTGTCACCACCAAACACGCCTGGGCTTCCAGGCCGTGTTTCACCTGTGAATAAAATCGGCGAACTACCCGAGACACACACGACCTGTGACACGCCCGTGTCCCAGGCCATGTCCGCTGCTCGACGATCGTCGACTCCAAATTTCGCCATCCACACGTCCAGGTCGTCGACCCAAGCTCGACACGCCCTGGGACACGCCGTGTCCCAGGCCGTGTGCCCCCTGCCAAATTTCAAACATGGCTCAAAATGCCTCCCGTCGCTCTTTTGAGTTTCGAGGCGTTACGACTCTCTCCCTCATAAAAGAATTTCATCCACAAAATTACATAAAGGAAAGATAAGCATAAAACTTAAACGGTACCGGAGCGAAACAACTCTAGGTACTCCTCAAGCATAGTCTGCTCTCGCTCCCAAGAGAGCTCCTCCCGACCGCAATTGTCCCAACGGACCTTGACCATCCTGATCTCTTTATTGTGTAGCCGCTTGACTTCCGAGTCCTCAATACGTACGGGCTTGACCTTCGTCGCCAACCCATTCTCGACCGGCACTTGATCCACCGCGATCACATGCGAAGGCTCTTGCATCGCCTTCCGTAGTACCGATATATAGAATACATCATGTAGACCACTAACCTCCACTAACAGCTTCAAACGATAAGCTGCTTCACCAATCCGCTCCAGAACCTCAAACGGTCCAAGGTACCTCAGGCTTAGCTTCTTGAAATGCCGCACCCGCGAGACACACTTGAACGGCTTGATCTTCAAGTACACCCAGTCGCCAACAGTGAACTCCACGTTCCGGTTCTTGGCATTATAGTACTTATCCTGGCGGTCTTGAGTGATAAGCAACCTTTCCCGAATCGTTCGCACCAATGAAGTAGCATCTTCCACCTCTTGTCGCTTGTACAACTTTGACTCACCCGTTTCCAACCAAGACAACGGCGTGCGACACCTTCTACCATAAAGGGCCTCGAAGGGTGCCATTTGTATACTCTCCTGGTAGCTATTGTTGTACGCAAACTCCACCAAGTAAAGATGATCATCCCATTGCTTCCCGAAGTCCAGGACACACATGCGAAGCATGTCTTCCATTGTCCTATTAACCCTCTCGGTCTGCCCATCCATCCGCGGATGAAAGGCTGTGCTAAAACTCAGCTTCGTACCCAACATCTGCTGCACCAGCCTCCAAACATTAGACGTGAACCGCCCATCACGGTCTCTCACGATGCTGCGGGGCACACCGTGAAGCTGTACTATGTTATCCACTTACAACTTTGCCAATTTCTCAACCGGATCATCCTTCCTATGCGGAATGAAGTACGACACCTTCGTTAGACGATATACAACCACCCAAATGGCGTCGTTCCCCTTTTGCGACCTTGGCAACCCGTGCACAAAGTCCATAGTAATGTCGTCGAACTTCCACTCCGGAATAGACAAGGATTTTAACAATCCTCCCGGCTTTTGGCACTCCGCTTTCACCAAGGCGCAAGTTTGACACTTCTCCACGTAGAGCGCCACATCTTTTTTCAGTCCTCGCCACCAAAACAATTTCTTAACATCGCGGTACATCTGCGTGCTCCCCGGGTGAATTGAGTACTTGGTATGTTGTGCCTCGTATAACATTTCCACCTGCAAATTGCCCACGTGGGACGCACAGACGACCGTCCTTCTGAAGCAATCCTTCCTCAACGACAAATTGGGAATTTGACCCATCCATAGCTTCAACCATGATCTGCTTCATGTGGCCATCCAAATCCAAAGCCTGCCGAATCTGATCAGCCAGGTCAAACTGGACTTCAGTCCAATTTAAAAGCGCTTCAGCACTCGACTGCTTGTCTATGCAAAAGATATCCAACGCCTCCAACTCCCGAACCAACTGCTAGTCATGGACCGACAACCAATTGGCTTGAACTGGGGCCCGGTAACTCAACGCGTCCGCCACCATATTGCCTTTACCAGGCACGTAATGGATCTTGAAAGTATAGTCCCCCAGGAACTCCATCCATCTACGCTGCCGCATGTTCAGATCTTTCTAATCCAACAAATATTTCAGGCTCTTATGGTCGGTATAGATATCGACCCTTACTCCATAGAAGTAGTGCCTCCACAGCTTCAAGCCAAAAATCACGACCGCTAACTCCAAGTCATGGACCGGATAATTCCTCTCGTGCACTTTCAGCTGTCTCGAGCCATACACTACAACGCTCACATACTGTAGTAGCACGCAACCCAAACCACTGCCCGAAGCATCGCTGTAGATCTCAAAACCTTCGGTCCCACTCGGCGAACTTAGCACAGGAGCCGTGGTCAACCGACACTTCAACTCCTCAAAAGCTCGCGCGCACTCCGGCGTCCAAACGAACTTCTGCTCTTTCCTCGTCAAAGTAGTGAGAGGTAATGCTATCCGCGAGAAGTTCTCCACGAAGAGCCTATAATAACCGGCAAGCCCGAGAAAGCTCCGGACTTCCGCTACCGAAGAAACTCAGGCCACTCTCGTATCGCAACAGTCTTTGTCGGATCCACTACAATACCCTCTCCACTCACTATATGATCGAGGAATGCCACTAAGGACAACCAAAACTCACATTTAGAGAACTTGGCGTACAATTGATTCCTCCTCAACGTCTCCAAAACCAAATGAAGATGCCTGAAGTGATCTTCCTCCCTCTGCGAGTACACCAAAATGTCGTCGATGAAGACGATCACAAAATGGTCCAAGTACTCCTTGAACGTCCTGTTCATCAAATCCATGAACACCGACGGTGTATTCGTCAGCCCAAACGACTTGACCGTAAACTCGTAATGCCTGTATCTTGTACTGAACGTTGTCTTAGGGATATCACTCTCCCTTATCCTCAGCTGATAGTAACCAAACTTGAGATCCAACTTTGAGTACACCGTCGACCCGACTAACTGATCAAATAGATCATCAATCCTTGGGATCGGGTACTTGTTCTTCTCAGTAAGCTTGTTCAACTCCCGATAATCAATACAAAGTTTCAAGCTTCCATCCTTATTCTTCACAAAAAGGACTGGTGCACTCCAAGGCGACGAACTTGGACGCACAAAACCTTACTCCAACAACTCTTGAAGTTGCACCTTCAGTTTCTCCATCTCCTTAGCAGCTAACCGATACGAAGAGTGTAACACCGATTTGTCATCACACCGAACCGCCTTAACCATGTGAAGAGCAGACACCAACGTCATGCTTGACCTCTTTCAAGTCCACAAATGTCGTCTCACGACCAGTTCCCAACTTGACTTTCTTGCGATTTCGATCAATGTATGTTTGCTGCTCTGAGAGGAGCCAGTCCATACCAAAGATTACGTCGAGCTCCCCTAGCGGTAGTAACGACGCTTGTAAGTCAAAGTCTTGACTCCCAATCCGCACCTAAACGCAACAGATTCTACTCGCGCGCATTGAGCACCATTGGACAACAACGCATCCAATTTGTCTTTCGCCATCGAAGGAGGTACTCCGACGCGCAATACAAATCCTTTGGTTAAAAGGGAATGCGAGCTCCCTAAACAAACGGTGCTCTCGCCGAATTAATCGAAAGTCAGAACAAAGCTTAGCACAAACAGTTCTAAGATAACATGCACAAGGGCAACAAGTATTTAAAGCTAAACTGCTATAACTTTAAGACGTACCTGTTAACATGACAGTGTGCTTCTTCTCGGACATGGGACGTCCGCTCCAGCAGTCTCGGGCAAAGTGCCCCAGCTTTCCACAATTAAAGCATGCGCCCGGGGTTCGACTCGTAGTCGCCCCAGGAGCACCAAAAGAAGGAGCTGGGCCTGAAGTCCTAGCCTTCTTATACCACCAACGATAACCAGACTTGGAGGAGTTTGGCATTTTGAACTCTATCTTCTGCATATCCAAGTCTTTGCTTTCTTGGTTTCGATTCAGATCTCTGGCACTTTGTCCTATACCCGCTCCTGACATAACATTCTTTAACTTCAGAGCACCATTCCGATAATCTCGGGCAAAGTGCCCTTCCTTGCCACAAGAATGACAGTTGTAAATGACTTTGCTAGTCGATGATCTAGCCCCCTTTTTCAGCGTTCCATAGGATGCAACTCTTATGGGGCTTGCAGAGTTCGATACTCTGCTCACTGGCATCTGGTGAGTCTTCCTCAAATCTGCTTTCAATGCTCTAGCCGACTCCACTAAGGCTCGAAATCCCAATAGTTTTGGTCCTAGCAGTAGAATTCGTAGCACGCCACGCAGACCATTATAGAATCTATCAATTATAGACTGCTAGTTCTCCAACTCAAAGCATGGGTAGCGGCTTATCATAAGAAATGCCCGCAAGTACTCATCAACTGAATGCGTACCCTGCACTAAGAACATATTCAACTGCTGACATGATGGTCTTTTTAATGTCATTTGATTCAACACACCACCCGGCATTGAAGCCATCTCAGGGACAAAGGGTTGCACATTGCTACCCTGCTGTGCATTAGTCACAGCGAACACTGCTTCAACGATCCTTCTTATGGTTTCAAATGAAGGAAGGGTCTCAAGCACGTCGTTGGATGCACTATAATCCTCAGAAACCGGATGTTCTGACGGCCCTGCGTCACTCCTGGTCACCTATAGTCATACAAAACACCATTAAGTGACTAAATAAAATTACAAAAAGTAATTATAGGAACACACAAGTTCCTCAAACACGTGTATTTTCATTCCTAAGTGGATATTCATGGGTTCTTTTGATGTTATAACGATGACGCACAAACATGTGCTCACTGTAACGCCCCGAATTTTGTGTGCGAGTCGGTCGCGGAAAAAGAGTTTTTGGTGCCTGTAGGGGTACACGGCCTAGGACACGGGCGTGTCCAAGGCCGTGTCTGGCTTGTGATTTTGGCCGTTTCCACCCGAGAAGGACACGGCCAGGAACACGGCCAGATGACACGGGCGTGTCATCCGACACGGGCGTGTGCCAACCCGTGTCCAGACCCGTGTCCTGAGGGGTCGTGTCCGTTGCCGTGGCGGTTATGCGTGACACGCCCTCGAACACGGGCGTGTCGAGGAACCCGACACGGGCGTGTCAGGTCAGACACGGGCGTGTCTTGGCCCGTGTGCGTTTCCCCGTTCGACGATCGTGCCTGGATCGAGGCACACGGCCTTGGACACGGCCGTGTGCCAAGCCGTGTGCGGCCCAGTTCTGGGGAATTTTGTGCAGATCCGAGCCGTTCATTTTCTTTAATTTAGATCTGACGGCCCAGATTAGTTTAGGCTCTGTTAAGGCCGGGAATAGGGAGTTATTCCCTCATTTTCTCTCCAAAATTCTCCCCTTCCAAAGTGAGAGAGGAGAGGAAGAAGAAGGAGGTTTCCGGCCGCCGGCGGAGCATCGGAGCGCCATTTCGAAATCGGAGAGCGGATCCGTGGAGGGAAAGTCATTGCGAAGAGTTCTAACCGCGTAGTTTTTCCATGGCGCCAAAACGGACTACAAGGGTAACGATTCTCAACTCGAGCGCTTGAAGCTCTTTCTTTCTGCATAGGGAATCCCGCTCCCGCGAGTATGCGGTGAGTGCGTGGTGTTCCTTGGGGTTGACGGGAATAGTCCCCCTTGTGTTGCATGTAGAGCCCGGAATCGTAAGTACGGGCATAGGCATTGTGTGTGAAGCCTACCCGGACGTGTTTTGTCTGGATCGGTGATGTTGCATTTGATATGGTTTTGCCGGAGAAGACTCCGTGCTTTGGATTTTTTCGGGTTTCTACGCGGTAGATTGCAGCAGGGATCCTTGAAGGTTAGCTTCAAGGCGCACCCGGAAAATTGAGCGGAAACGTGTTCTGCTAACTTGGCGGTCTGGGAACCGGCCTTGATCATAACTGGGTTATGAGACTGTTTTGGAAAATTTGGGATCCGAGAGAAGCTTGGCCCGCGCAAAGTTCCTTAAATTGGACATGCGGCGTGAGCAACGGGCAAGTGGAATTGGACCTAGGCTATGTGGTTCGGTGCGAGAGACCCGAAGACGGGGACTGGCCGTTGGCATAGTTGGAGCCTTAGACGGTGGTCAGAAAGGCTAAATGCTCACATGTTGTTGCCATCCTAGGGGTGGTGGTGGATGCACTGATGGGTCAGGGTCCACCATGAATGTGCCCTGAGTGCACGGGGTGTTTGGCCGTGCGAGCCTACACCTGTGGCGAATTATAATTGCGCTATATATATATTGTTGGCTAAAGTTTTGCAGGGAAAGAGCACCGCCGTCCCGAGTAAGGGGCGGGGTCGTTATAATTTGGTCGGCTTTTAGCTGACCGTTGCTTTATTTGCCACCGTGCGGTGGTATGTGCTTGCAGGTGCTGCGGAGCCGAGCGCCAAATAGCGGGCTGGAGCCCATGTTGCTGTGCTGGCCCTAGAAGGCCGTAGAATAGTTGTTTTTACATTTCTCATGTGTGGCCGGCCTGCGAGCCGATGTATGTAAGACATGTTATATTTATGAACATTTGTAAGGCCATAAGGCCATGTACCTATTTCAGTGTATTTGGGGTTCATTCCTGTTGTTGTAGCTGTGGACATTCATATTGATGGAATTAATTTTGGTTCTTTCAACTTTAAAAATCTTCCGCTAGAATGCTCTGTGATTAGGACGAGTAGTCTTAATTAGATGGTTTGATTTATTCATTTAGTAACCCTTCCGACTGTCTGTGGTATATGGCGTCGGGTTCCAGCTGGACCTTCTGTTATATGCCATGCGACGGATGGGGGTGTTACAATTTGGTATCAGACTTCTGGTTACGGTCAAGCTTAAATGAATTCGTGGGCGAATTCTTTTAAGGGGTGGTGAGCACATGTGTGCGTCATCGTTATAACATCAAAAAGAACCCATGAATGTCCACTTAGGAATGAAAATACACTTGTTTTGTGGAACCTGAGTGTTCCAATGATTGCTTTTAGCAATTTGTTTGTCGCCTAATCGTGTGTCTTTGCTATTATAGGCAGCTAGGAGCGGTGCTGGTCAGTCAGAGCGTCCGCAATCAGCGGAAAGTAGTGCACCAAGGGACGTGCCTGCTACACCTCCTTCAGCGGAAACCATCAGGATGGTGGCTGAAGCCGTGTTCGCAATGATAAATGCCCAACCTGCGGGGCAAATGCATCGCGCACCTCCTGCGGATGAGCAAGAACCGGTTAGGGCGGCAGAGCCGAGAGTGGTTGATCGCGCAGCAGTTGAGTTAGTAGAGCCGAGGAGAACTACGGAGCGGCAGCTAAAGCATGTGATGGGCTTTAATCCTCCGAGGTTTAATGGGGTTGGAACACCAACTCAAGCTGAGGACTGGCTCTCTTCCATAAAGAGGGTGTTGACGGCCACAATGACTGAGGAGTGGCAGAAGACCACCATAGCGACTTTTCTTTTGGAAGGTGAGGCGAGGCTGTGGTGGGACGAGTTGGAGTTTCATCTTCTAGTGGGAAGGCAACTTGCGGATGTGCCGATAGAAGAATTTTCAAGATTGTTCCTAGCCAGATTTGTACCTTCTGCTCAGAGGTTGGAGATGGAGAATCAATTTCTTGGGTTGACTCAGGGATCCAGAAGCGTGGACGAATATCTGCATGAGTTCACACGGTTGGGTCGTTATGCTGGTGCTATGTTTTCAGAAGAAGAGAGGAAGACCAACCGATTCTATGAGGGTCTTCGTGGCGATTTACAGTTACTCCTTGCTGGGCCTAAGGCGCAGGGCTTCCTAGCCTTGGTCAATTCGGCCCGATCGTTGGAAAAGGTTGCGAAGAAAGTTCAAGAGAAGAGGGACCCAGGAGAAAGGAAGACCGAGTTCAAGGTGCCAAGTCACAAGACAGGTTTCCGCAGATGGAACAAGAAGCGGAGGACTTCAAACTCAGCCCCTTCGGCTGATGCATCGTCGGGGGCAACTACAAGTCGAGTCCCCGGAGCTTGCTACAACTGCGGGAAGACGGGGCATTTTGCTCGGGAGTGTTGGAGCGGACGTCCAAAGTCCGAGAGGAGACCTGGAGCGACTTATGAGGAGAAAGGGAAGGCGGTGGAGTCAACCGCATCCCATCATGCTCCAGCCCAGCCTAGAGTCTACAACCTTGGTCTACAGGAGGCCATTAAGCAAGCAGACGTGGTGACAGGTATGAGTTAAATTACAGTGGTTTAACTTTTATAGTTGTTACCTTCGTATTTGTTAGCTTACGTTTGTTAATGCTAGGCTTTGTGTTAATCTTTGGGTTTCCGGCGAGAGCCCTTTTTGATACGGGAGCATCACATTCCTTCTTGTCTGAAAAGTTTATATCGCGCATCGGAGTTCCGTTCTCGATGGCAGAAAACAAGTTGGATGTGTTGTTGCCTAATGGGTGCTCAATGCGTGCGGATAGGATTTGTGTGGTGAAGATTCAGATTGGAGACCGGGAGTTTGATTTGCGGGCGTTGGTTCTACCATTAGTGGAGTTCGACGTAATTTTCGGTATGGATTGGCTCTCGGAGCAGAGTGCATGTATTGATTGCAACCGTAAAGAAGTTAAGTTGGGTCTGGACACTGGTCGGGAGACTACTTTTGCGGGCATGAAGGGGTCAGGGAAAGTTCTGATATCAGCCCTTCAGGTGTTCAAGGCAGTTCGGTCTGGGGCAGAACTATATGTCACTCTAGTGCAGACTTCGACGCCTAAGCCTAGTTTGGACAGCATCCCGGTTGTGTCCGAGTATCCTGATGTGTTTCCAGATGATCTCCCAGGAGCCCCTCCTCAGCGGGAGATAGACTTTACTATAGAGCTGGTACCGGGTGCCAAACCGGTGTCACGCTCCCCCTATCGGATAGCCCCAAGAGAAATGGCGGAGTTGAAGGTGCAACTGCAAGAGTTGCTAGAGCAAGGATATGTGCGTCCAAGTTCATCACCTTGGAGCGCACCAGTTCTCTTTGTTAAGAAGAAAGATGGGAGCTTGCGGCTTTGTATCGATTATCGGGAATTGAACAAACTTACGGAGAAGAACAAATATCCAATCCCGAGGATTGACGATCTATTTGATCAGTTGGTTGGGTCAACTGTATACTCGAAGTTAGATTTGAAGTCCGGTTACTATCAGTTGAGGATAAGGGAGAGCGACATTCCAAAGACAGCATTCAGTACGCGGTTTGGGCATTATGAGTTCACGGTTATGCCGTTTGGGTTGACGAATGCTCCATCCGTGTTTATGGATCTGATGAATAGGACGTTCAGAGAATACTTGGATCAGTTTGTGATAGTATTCATCGATGATATCCTGGTGTATTCGCGGTGCGAGGAGGATCATTACAAGCATTTACACATGGTGTTGGAGACATTGAGGAAAAGTCAGTTGTATGCAAAGTTCTCCAAGTGTGAGTTCTGGTTATCCTCGATAGCGTTCCTTGGTCATGTTGTCAGTGGAGAAGGAATAGCTGTGGATCCGGCGAAGATAGTGGCGATACGGGAGTGGCCTACTTTGACTACAGTGGCAGAGGTCCGGAGTTTTCTGGGGCTTGCTGGCTACTACAGGCGCTTCGTAGAGAACTTCTCGCGGATAGCACTACCACTCACGACGTTGACAAGGAAGGATCAGAAGTTTGTGTGGTCTTCGGAGTGCGAACAGGCTTTTGTAGAGTTGAAGAGGCGGTTAACCACGGCGCCTATTTTATGTTCGCCAAGTGGTACCGAAGGATTCGAGATTTATAGTGATGCTTCAGGTAGTGGTTTGGGCTGTGTTCTGCTACAGCATGGGAGAGTGATAGCTTATGGTTCACGACAACTGAAGGTTCATGAGAGGAATTATCCGGTCCACGACTTAGAGTTAGCGGCCGTGATATTTGCTCTTAAGCTTTGGAGGCACTATCTGTACGGTGTGAAGGTGGATATTTACACCGATCATAAGAGTTTGAAGTACCTATTGGACCAAAAAGATCTGAACATGAGGCAGAGGAGGTGGATGGAGTTCTTAGGGGACTACACCTTCAAGATACACTATGTGCCTGGGAAGGGAAATGTAGTGGCGGATGCGTTGAGTCGTAAGATTCCCGCACAAGCCAACTGGTTATCAGTGCATGATAAGAGATTGGTCCAAGAGTTGGAGGCATTGGAGATATCTTGCGTTGACAAGCAGTCTAGTGCCGAGGCGAAACTGTTTTGGACAGAGGTGCAGTGTGACCTAGCGGATAGAGTTCGGAGGGCTTTGGTTCAGGATAGCAGCATGAAGCAAATCTTGGATGGATCTTTGGATGGGTCAAATTCCCAGTTTGTGGTTGAAGATGGGTTGCTAAGGAAGGACGGTCGTCTATGCGTTCCTAGTGCGGATAATATTCGGGAGGAGTTGATGTATGAGGCTCATCATACCAAATACTCAATCCACCCGGGAAGCACGAAGATGTATAGAGACATGAAGAAATTATTCTGGTGGCCGGGTTTGAAGAAGGATGTGGCGCTTTATGTGGCCAAGTGCCGTACTTGTGCATTAGTGAAGGCGGAATGCCAGAAGCCCGGAGGTTTCTTGAAATCACTTCCTATCCCAGAATGGAAGTTTGACGACATATCTATGGATTTTGTGCACGGTTTGCCGAAGTCGCAGAAAGGAAATGACGCCATTTGGGTGGTGTTGATAGATTGACAAAGGTGTCGCACTTTATCCCAGTGAGAAAGGAGGATCCAGTGGAAAAGTTAGCCAAACTCTACGTGGATAATATTGTACGACTGCATGGTGTGCCTCGCAGTATTGTTAGTGATCGTGATGGACGCTTCACGTCAAATGACTGGAGGTTGGTGCATGGTCTGTTGGGTACTAAGCTAAAGTTCAGCACAGCCTTTCACCCGCAGACAGATGGCCAAACCGAGAGAGTCAACAGAACTATGGAGGACATGCTTCGCATGTGCGTCCTAGATTTCGGGAAGCATTGGGAGGATCACCTGTACATGGTGGAGTTTGCGTACAACAATAGCTTTCAGGCAAGCATTGGATTGGCGCCTTTTGAAGCTTTGTATGGGAGGAAGTGCCGTACGCCGTTGTCTTGGTTGGAGGCAGGCGAATCAAAGTTGTATAAACGTCAAGCGGTGGAAGATGCCACTTCAATGATACGGACAATTCAAGAAAGGCTGAAGATTGCTCAGGATAGACAGTCAAAGTACTACAATGCCAAACATAGAAATGTGGAGTTCAACGTTGGCGACATGGTGTATTTAAAAATCAAGCCGTTCAAGGGTGTATCGCGGGTTCGACGCTTGAAGAAGCTGAGTCCGAGATACCTTGGACCATTTGAGATCCTGGAGCGTGTTGGCGAGGCGGCGTATAGATTAAAGCTGTCGACGGAGTTGAGTGGGCTGCATGATGTATTCCACGTATCAGTGTTGCGTAAGGCAGTTCAGGAGGCTTCGCAGATCATTGCAGACGATCAGGTACCGGTTGATTATGAGTTAACAACAAGGGTCAGACCAGTACGAATTGAAGATGTTGCAGTCAAACGACTCCGCAACAAGGAGGTCAGAATGGTTAAAGTCCGTTGGGATAATTGCGGACGTGAGGAGCTTTCTTGGGAGCGAGAGCAAGCTATGTTGGAGGAATACCCCGAGTTATTCCACTCAGGTATCATTTAGCTTTCGTGTACCTTTGCTTAATTTCGGGACGAAATTCCTTAAGTGGGGGAGATTTGTAACGCCCCGAATTTTGTGTGCGAGTCGGTCGCGGAAAAGAGTTTTTGGTGCCTGTAGGGGTACACGGCCTAGGACACGGGCGTGTCCAAGGCCGTGTCTGGCTTGTGATTTTTGGCCGTTTCCAACCCGAGAAGGACACGGCCAGGAACACGGCCAGATGACACGGGCGTGTCCGCGACACGGGCGTGTGCCAACCCGTGTCCAGACCCGTGTCCTGAGGGGTCGTGTCCGTTGCCGTGGCGGTTATGCGTGACACGCCCTCGAACACGGGCGTGTCGAGGAACCCGACACGGGCGTGTCAGGTCAGACACGGGCGTGTCTTGGCCCGTGTGCGTTTCCAGTTCGACGATCGTGCCTGGATCGAGGCACACGGCCTTGGACACGGCCGTGTGCCAAGCCGTGTGCGGCCCAGTTCTGGGGAATTTTGTGCAGATCCGAGCCGTTCATTTTCTTTAATTTAGATCTGACGGCCCAGATTAGTTTAGGCTCTGTTAAGGCCGGGAATAGGGAGTTATTCCCTCATTTTCTCTCCAAAATTCTCCCCTTCCAAAGTGAGAGAGGAGAGGAAGAAGAAGGAGGTTTCCGGCCGCCGGCGGAGCATCGGAGCGCCATTTCGAAATCGGAGAGCGGATCCGTGGAGGGAAAGGTCATTGCGAAGAGTTCTAACCGCGTAGTTTTTCCATGGCGCCAAAACGGACTACAAGGGTAACGATTCTCAACTCGAGCGCTTGAAGCTCTTTCTTTCTGCATAGGGAATCCCGCTCCCGCGAGTATGCGGTGAGTGCGTGGTGTTCCTTGGGGTTGACGGGAATAGTCCCCCTTGTGTTGCATGTAGAGCCCGGAATCGTAAGTACGGGCATAGGCATTGTGTGTGAAGCCTACCCGGACGTGTTTTGTCTGGATCGGTGATGTTGCATTTGATATGGTTTTGCCGGAGAAGACTCCGTGCTTTGGATTTTTCGGGTTTCTACGCGGTAGATTGCAGCAGGGATCCTTGAAGGTTAGCTTCAAGGCGCACCCGGAAAATTGAGCGGAAACGTGTTCTGCTAACTTGGCGGTCTGGGAACCGGCCTTGATCATAACTGGGTTATGAGACTGTTTTGGAAAATTTGGGATCCGAGAGAAGCTTGGCCCGCGCAAAGTTCCTTAAATTGGACATGCGGCGTGAGCAACGGGCAAGTGGAATTGGACCTAGGCTATGTGGTTCGGTGCGAGAGACCCGAAGACGGGGACTGGCCGTTGGCATAGTTGGAGCCTTAGACGGTGGTCAGAAAGGCTAAATGCTCACATGTTGTTGCCATCCTAGGGGTGGTGGTGGATGCACTGATGGGTCAGGGTCCACCATGAATGTGCCCTGAGTGCACGGGGTGTTTGGCCGTGCGAGCCTACACCTGTGGCGAATTATAATTGCGCTATATATATATTGTTGGCTAAAGTTTTGCAGGGAAAGAGCACCGCCGTCCCGAGTAAGGGGCGGGGTCGTTATAATTTGGTCGGCTTTTAGCTGACCGTTGCTTTATTTGCCACCGTGCGGTGGTATGTGCTTGCAGGTGCTGCGGAGCCGAGCGCCAAATAGCGGGCTGGAGCCCATGTTGCTGTGCTGGCCCTAGAAGGCCGTAGAATAGTTGTTTTTACATTTCTCATGTGTGGCCGGCCTGCGAGCCGATGTATGTAAGACATGTTATATTTATGAACATTTGTAAGGCCATAAGGCCATGTACCTATTTCAGTGTATTTGGGGTTCATTCCTGTTGTTGTAGCTGTGGACATTCATATTGATGGAATTAATTTTGGGTTCTTTCAACTTTAAAAATCTTCCGCTAGAATGCTCTGTGATTAGGACGAGTAGTCTTAATTAGATGGTTTGATTTATTCATTTAGTAACCCTTCCGACTGTCTGTGGTATATGGCGTCGGGTTCCAGCTGGACCTTCTGTTATATGCCATGCGACGGATGGGGGTGTTACACTCACCACCCCTTAAAAAGAATTCGTCCACAAATTCATGTTAAGCCTGACCGAAACCAGTAGTCTGATACCAAATTGTAACACCCCCTATCCGTCGCATAGCATATATCAGTAGGTCCGGCCGGGGCCCGACGCCATATACCACAGACAGACCGGGTGGTTACTCAAAGAAATACCATCCAACTAATTACAACGCCCTACACAGAGTCATTCTAGCGGAAGCAATTATTAAAAATTGCAAATTAAAGAACCCAGCCACAAGCATGAATGTCCACTACAAAACCCAATAGGAATGAAGTACAATACACCAGTACAATGGCCTTAAGGCCTTACAAATGTTTACTCGAATAAAATGTGTCTTCCATACCATGGCACGCAGGCCGGTCACACATGAATAAACAAGAAAACACTCAAAAGTTTGGCCTTTGAGGGCCGGCTCAGCAACATGGGCTTTTGCCCGCTATTTACTGCTTGGTCCTGCAGCACCTGCAAGCAACAATCCACCTGCAATAGTGGCAAACAAAGGCAACGGTCAGCTATGCTGACCAAATTATAATGATCCCGCCCCCAAACTCGGGGAGGCGATGCTCCTTCCCCTGCACTTTATTAGCATAACCAAACATTATATAGTAATAACACTACATCACAGGCGTAGGTACGCACAGCCACACATCCCGTGCTCTTAGGGCACATTCTCGGTGAACCCGGTCAAAATCGCGGTCCCACCACCGCCACTTGACGACACAACTCGTGAGCATTTGAGTCTTTTAGGCAGAAGTTATGACACTTAAAATCATCAACAACTATAAGCAGAAGTCATGACACTTAAAATCATCGACAACCAAAGACCCGACCTCTATGCCCTCAGTAAGCCTCAAAAACCGAACAGCCTAGAGCAGGAACGGTTCCACTCAACCCGTTGCTCACTTGCCACAACATTTAAAATCTTCGGCACGGGTTAAGCTTCCCCGAAGCCCGTGAATCGAACGCACAATATTACATAATCTAGTTATATACAAGTTGGCTCCCAGGCCACCAAGACGGCAGAATCACGCATCTGCCCAGTTTTCTGGGTGCACCTCGAGGTTAGCCCCCAAGGCTCCCTGCTGCAATCTACCGCGTAGAAAATCCGAAAAACAAACATTTGCGCGGAGTCTTCTCCGACCATTTATGCAATGCAACATCACCGATCCAGACTAACTTGTCCGGGTAAGCTTCACACATCATACCTATATCCATTCTCGATTACGGACTCTACATATACACAACGGGGACTATTCATGTCTACCCAAAGGAACGCCTCAACTCACCGCAAACTCGCGAGAGCGGGTTTCTTATGCAAAGGAAAAGAGAGTTTAACATGCTTAAGTAGAGAATCGTTACCCTAGTTTTCTTCCTTGGCGCCATGAAAATGTACGTGGATGAAAAGCACCGCAATCTCCTTGCCTCCGTAGATCCGAAGTCGGCTCGCGATTTGGAGCTCCGAAGCTCCGTCGGTGACCAGATCTAGGCTTCTTCTTCATCCTTTGCTCTCCCCTCTCTCTAGACTTTAGAAAGAGAACCACTCAAGTGAAATGAGGGTTTCAAAGGCCCAATCCCGGGTATATCCAAGCACTAGCAGCCCCCAGCTGTCGGACCCCAAATTAAAGAAACGAACGGCTACGATCCGGAGCTGAATTGCAAAATCTGGGTAGAACATGGCCTGCGACACGCCCGTGTCCAGGGCCGTGTCCCCCATTCGGCGTCAAAATCGACGCGTCTCGCAAATTACACGGGTACCAGACACGCCCGTGTTTGACATGACACGCCCGTGTCATCAGTACACGGCCGTGTTCCTCCATCGACATAAGCCAGCATCGACCCGAGACTCACACGGGTCTTGGACACGCTCGTGTCGAATTTGACACGACCGTGTCACCACCGAACACGCCTGGCTTCCAGGCCATGTTTCACCTGTGAATAAAAATCGGCCAACCACCCGAGACACACAAGGCCTGTGACACGCCCGTGTCCCAGTTCGCCTTGTCCGCCGCTCGACGATCGCCGATGCCAAATTTCGTCGTCCACACGGCCAGGTCGTCGACCCAAGCTCGACATGCCCTGGGACACGCCCGTGTCCCAGGCCGTGTGCCCCCTGCCAAATTCCAAACTTGGCTCAAAACGCCTCCCGTCGCTCTTTTGAGTTTCGGGGCGTTACACGCTGCACTACTAGTTTCTGTATTTTCCTGGGTGACTCTCTTATATCTTGACGTAGCAAGAAACAAGATTCGATTGCGCGCTCCAGAATTAAGGCCGAGTATCGTGCCATGACTTCCACCACTGCTGCGATAGTTTGGCCTCGTCGTCTACTTTGTGATCTTGGTGTGTCGATATCCGGACCCACTCCATTATTCTGTGATAATCGAAGTGCTACTATACAAATTGCCTCCAACTTGGTGTTTCATGAACGGACGAAATACATGGAAATTGATTTTCACTTCACTCGCCAAGAGTTTCTCGTCAACACCATCTCTCTACCATTCATTGTCTCTGAAGAACAAACTGCGGACTTCCTCACCAAGTCCCTCACATCTGCAAGATTCTGATATCTTATTAGCAAACTCTCGGTTCATGAACCACCGTGAGTTTGAGCGACGTTGTTAATATTAAATGTAAATTATGATCTAAATCAAATCGGACGGCTGATGAATTATAGAAACAGATCCGAAGGCTACTGGAATTTTGAACTCATGTTATTTGCAGGGTATATTATTTCTTTATATATGATAAAGATATATATATATATAATGAAAAAGCAGGAATTGTACTTGGCTTATATACATAGCGCACGCGCCTTTTAAATTTCATGTTGAACACTTTTACTAAAAATGCACGGAACCAGATGTTTTTCAAAAAGCACTGAACCGATCAGAACTATTGCGAATATATATATATATATATATATATATATATATATATATATATATATATATATATATATATATATATATATATATATATATATATATATAGCTTTAGCTTAGCTGGCTAGCTGAATTGCACATGGGTATCGTGTCATTAGTTTACGATTTACTTTTTTCAACGTTTTCTTTCTTCTTACTGCTAAGAGTCCTCTAGGATAGAAAGAGTGAGGCACAGCAGAAAGACTTCTGGAAGGAACGGTGAATTCGTCCCTTCGTAGAAACACGGCGGTGAATTAGTTTCCGGATCTTGTACCACCGCCTGTCACACTATGAGAGCTGACCATCCAGCAACAAGAAGAAGGAATATGATGGTCTCTCAATAACAATGAAATATAAATTCATGAAATTAATGTGAACCGTGTGATATGATTAGGTCGTAAATCTCAACCCTTCAATCATACAAACAAATCAGGACAGTCCATCTATATTTTTGTAGGGCTCCTAAACCTAACATAATTGGGTGTCCAAAACCTAGGTATTTAATATATAGGGCTCTTACCCTACAATATGAAATTACAATTTTACCCTTAAAATATAAAAAAACACCAAACAGCTACACCTGGTTCCGTGCATTTTTAGCAAAAGTGTTCAACATAAAAGTTGTAGATCTCGTCGAGATCTACAACTTTCATGCTGAACATTTTTCCTAAAAATGCAAGAAACCGAATGTATTTTCTGTATTTCTCATTGTCGAGTATATAACATATATACACAGCCTGCCTATATACATTAACTATCGCCGCCGCAGATTTTGATCCCAAATCGAAGGTCAAAACAGCCCCAAAACAAAAAAAATGTCCAACATGAATGTTGTTCGTATCGACGATATCTACAACTTTCATGTTTATCAATTTTCGATTGGAATCCATCTTGACAACTTTTTCGTTTTTCGTACGGCTGCAAATAGAATTGCCCGCAGATTATATCTACCCATATATATATATATATATATATATATATATATATATATATATATATATATATATATCTATATATATATATATATATATATATGAGAGTCATGAGACTATACATATGAGTACTCAAAATAACCGTAAAAAAATAAATTAAAATTATCATTTTTATTTTGTAAAAAAATTTAATATATGATGGTCTCTCAATAACAATGAAATATAAATTCATGGAATTAATGTGAACCGTCTGATATGATTAGGTCGTAAATCTCAACCGTTCAATCATACAAACAAATCAGGACCGTCTGTCTATATTTTCGTAGGGCTCCTAAATCTAGCATAATTGAGTGTCCTAAACCTAGGAATTTCATAGGGCTCTTACCATACAATATGAAATTACCATTTTACCCTAAAATAAAAAAAACACCAAAGAGCTACACCTAATTCAGTGCATTTTTTGGCAAAAGTGTTCAAAATAAAAGTTAGAGATCTACAACTTTCATGTGAAACACTTTTCCTAAAAATGGAAGAAACCGGTGTATTTTCTGTATTTCTCGTCGTCGCGTGTGTATATATATATATATATATATCTTTACTATTAAAATAATAGGCATATTTGGAGCACACCATGAAACTCATCTGGACCGTCCAATCTCCAGAAAATCGCATCTGGCCCTTCGATCTAAAAAACCAGGTCTGCCAATATCCAAATCTCCAAAAAAAATCACTGTTCCCTTCTTCAGATTTCCCAATACCGTCATTCCGCCTCCCGTGCCTTCACGGCCTCACCCCGCCGCCGCCGCCGGCGGCCTGCCGATGGCCCCCCCGGGGGTTCGCCGGCCTTCGGCGATCCCGCCGGGGGTTGTCCGGCGGCGAGCGGGAAGGGCCACAACCGGTGGTGGCCCTGCCCGTAAGCTCCAGTTTTGGAGCTCACGGGCAGGGCCACCGCCGGCGGGGGCCCTGCCCGCTTGCCGTCGCACAACCACCGGCGGGGGCGCCGGGGAGGCCGCCGGCGACTCCGGCGACGGCGGCGGGGTGAGGCCGTGAAGGCACGGGAAGCGGAACCGCGGTATCAGGATTTTGGGTTTTGTTTTTTTTCCTTTTTATAATTTAATAATTAATTAAATAATTTTTTATATTTTTATAATTAATAAATTATTAAAAATTCAAAAAATCAAAATTTTGAATGCTTTTAATGTATTAGCATTTTCGAACAGGCTTCACTCGTTCTCGATGCGTCGCGGCGGGCTTCGCCCACAATCAAGCGGGTTTCGCCCGCTTGACCCCCCGACGGGCTTCGCCCGCCCCCGCCGACCTTCATTAAATTATAAAAGTATTTAAAAGCCTTCAAAATTTTAATTTTTTGAATTTTTAATATTTTTTTAATTAATTTTAAAGAATATAAATTATTTAATTAATTATTAAATTATAAAAAGGAAAAAAAATCAAAATCCTGATACCGCCGTTACGCCTCCCGTGCCTTCACAGCCTCACCCCGCCGCCGTCGCCAGAGCCGCCGGCGGCATGCCCGGCGCCCCCGTCGGGGGTTGTCCGGCGGCGAGCGGGCAGGCCCACACCTGGCGGTGGCCCTGACCGTGAGCTCCAGTTTACCCGTGAGCTGCAAAATTGGAGCTCACGGGCAGGGCCACCGCCGGGTGTGGCCCTGCCCGCTCGCCGCCAGACAACCCCCGACGGGTTCGCCGGAGGCCGGCGAACCCCCGAGGGCCGTCGGGCAGGCCGCCGGCGGCAGCGGCGGGGTGAGGTCGTGAAGGCATGGGAGGCGGAATGGCGGTATCGGGAAATCTGAAGAAGGGAGCAGTGATTTTTTTGGAGATTTGGATATTGATAGGCATTTTTTTTAAATCCAATGGTCAGATGCAATTTTCTGGAGATTGGACGGTACAGATGAGTTTCATGATGTGCTCCAAATATGCCTATTATTTTAGTAGTATATATATATATATATATACACGACCATCTTCGTACGGGTTATGTTCGTGCTCGATGTTCTCGGGCGGCCTTCGGTCTCATTCAATATTTCAAAAAATTATATCCAATAACAAATTTATTTGCGAATATAATTTTTTGAAACATTATAGTACCGATATTAAAATTTGACGGATATTCAATATTATAGTGCTGATATTAATTATTTTATTTAAATAGTGTTAAAATGACTGCCACACCTGAAAAGGCAGGCTCCCCTGCATTGACCGATTCAATATAACATTGACAGATTTAATTATTATTAATTGGCAGCCTGCTACCTGCCAACTAATTTATTCTATTATTAGTTTATTACGGTTTAGAGGAAATATATTTCAATACAAATATTTGGGGCTTAAGCATGCATACATAAATAATATTATGTTTATATTTGAAGTCAAAGAAGCTCGTATATCTTATGCTTCGAGCGGCAGAACGGCAGAATTTTAAACCAAATAATTCTGAACAATCAAAAAAATACAAAATGATTCAGGAATGAACCATGCGGCAGCTGATTGTGAAGACTGACGGAGAGCATCAAGCATGAAGCCAGCCGTCCCGGGCGAAGTCCGCCGTCGCCGGCTGGATACTGCCGCGCTTGACCGTAGGGGCGGAGTCCGTGTCGGACACTCATATAAATGTATATATTTACATACTAGAGTAAAATCACATAGGTAAAACTTTGCAAACTGAATCAACAACTTTTTCTTATCAAAACAATTGAGTTGTTTACTAGGATCAAGACATGCAACACAAAAAAGTAATTCAGTATTTACTTCATTAAATCGGACATTTAACTCATTCATTCGCGCCAATCAATCACAATATTATAAATCTCAACCCGAAAATGATGATAGTTTTTTTATGTCTCGAGCAGTGCGTCTTGATATACCTGCCGGATAAAATTTGTCATTCATGTTTGGAATATCTATATTTTGTTTTTTACAAAACGATTATACTTCAATAATGAAAGTCTCTCAATGAACATCAATATTTCTCATATTAAATAATAATTGTTTTAATATTTTAACAAAATTCGTTGCATTAATGATGTCTTGTTCATTTTTTTGCAGCGCCTGTGATATTTCATTTGTATTTGATAAAATATTTTTTCATTAGATGTCCAAATACGTAATCACGTTTGACGTTTAACCAAAACTAAAATCCCTAAAAGCATATTGGAGAATTTATGCAGTGGCAGATACAAGAATTTGGAAATGGGGGGGGGCACAAATTTTTTTAAAAAATAAAATAACAAATCAATATTAAATCCATGATAATAGAAAATCATACAAAATTACATAACACTGCAAAATACAAAATAAAAAATATATGAGTAAAATTTTATATTTGTCCACCACGAGCCCTCATTTTTTGAAAACGGTCGATAACATCAGCATCAATGACTTTCAAAAATGTTTTTCGCTCAATAATAGTAATCAGACAATCATTCAACATTTGATCGTCCGGACTATTGTGCAACTTGTTCTTCACATAATTCATGCCTGAGAATACTCTTTTCACACTTGCAGTAACCACATGAAGAATCAATACAAACTTCAAAAGCTTGTAGATTTCTTGATAATCAGCATGTTTACCAGTTTCAACAAGCTTCCAGGATAAATGGCTAAGGTCCTTCATATTAGCAAATCCCTCATCACTTCTCATATCAACAATGTAATTCTTAAGTTGAAATTTCAAATTAAATAACTCTAAATTTGAAAAATCATTAGGATAAAATTTTGCAAGACACATCACTTTTTCTTTTTCAAAACAACCAAATGAGTTAGCGAGATTCAAACAAGGCATACATTGAAGCAACTCTATACTCATCTCATCAAACTGATTGTTTAACTCTTGTAGTTGTTGATGGATAAACTTTAAGAAAACTTCAACTCGATAATGATGCAAATTTTGTGTAGTCTTCAACAAACCTTCTTGATCTTCCACGAGGAATATACGGATCATCCATATTGGGAATATGAATACCATATTTGTCATAGAAAAGCAATTTTTTTTTAAATAAAGTGTCTTATCCATCATTCCTCAAAGTTTGAAGCAGTTTTTTTGTCAAACTAACAAAAGACATTGCATTTACAATATATTGATCCTTCCTTTGCAAAGCGAGATTTAATTCGTGTGTATACCCAAATATAGTGGTCATCACATGAACTATTAAAATAAAATCAAATGATTATAATGCGAATAGAACACCTTGTGGCTTCACCCGATCATTTGCTTTACTCTCCCCAATCTTCACAAGTGTAGCAACCATATCAGAATATAATGAAATGATATGCACTAGTGTTTTGTGATGTGATCCCCAACGAGTATCTTCGGGCCGACTCAAACGAAGCTCCTGATTTAAACCTGATCCAGTTTTGAGTTCACCATCTTCTAGTGCCTTAGCCATCTTTTAAACTTGGCTTTCTCTAAGCATTTCATTTCATTTGCATGAAACACCAATAACATTTAATAAAGTTGCAATTGCTTCAAAAAACCACTACCAATCATCATTTATCTTCGCCACTGCAATTTGTGTTAACTGAAGTTGTTGCACAAAACAATGAATGTAATACGCACTCGAATTTTCCCTTTAAATTAAACTTTTAAGCTCATTTATCTCACCACTCATGTTACTGACACCATTATATCCTTGTTCACAGATTTTAGATAAATTTAATGAATGAGCCATTAGTAAAGATTCAATTCCTGCTTTGATTGATATTGCAGTAGTCTCAAAAACATGCACAATACCAAGAAATCGCTCTATTATTGCTCCATTTCTATCAATGTAATGCATACAAAGAACAAGATGTTTTTTTATGTGACATGTCACTGGATTCATCGGCTAGAACTGAAAAGTAATCATCACAAAGCTCTTGAATTATAATTTTGGTGGTTTCTTTAACACAGGATTTGATTCAATCTTTTTGAATTGAAGGTGCGGTCAATTGATTGTTTCCCGGTGCATTTTTCAAAACATACCTACGAACCTCTTCATCAATATCTGCGAGCCACTGTAGAAGTTCAAGAAAATTTCCCTTATTAAGTGAGTCTTGACTCTCATCATGACCACGTAAGGCCAATCTTTGACGCAAGAGATATCTCAAACATTTCAGAGATGCTTGTAGGCGTGCTTTATTTTCAATTTAGTCTTATCCGACTGTTTCTCAAGAGAAACTTGTATAGATTTTTTTGGCTGCTTTAGGGCTCAAATTTTTTGCAGCGTTAGTTGATGAGCACTATTACATTTGCCGACATGTTTTGTGAACCCTTCAGTTTATTCCAAGACCTATATCCTCCGCCCGTAACAAAAGCATCCCCCCAGCAACAGTAGTCGCATCATCATTCTTAAATAAATAACACACGAAACAAAATTGGTGTAGGGGTGAACGTGACACGGACGTGCTTACGCTGACGGTAGCTTACCCATCACAGAACCTAGAAAATAAAGAGAGTGCTCCGACCAAAAGAGAACGAAAAGGGGTCGGTTGGCTCTCAAAAATACAGGACTCGATACCGCGTCCTTAGGAACTAACTCTCCAACAAGCACACAACTCGCTCCTAGTCAGACTCGATACCACGACCTTAAGACCTACCTCTCCAACAAGCACACGTCTCACCGCACCTACACAAGCATCTATTCTTTTCACAATAAGCCGTCAATCGCAGCAATAAAATATTTAGGAGCGGCGGTAAACGATAAGGAGCGGTCAAGAACAAGTTGAGATTAACTCCCTTGTTAGCACAAACGTGCAAAAACTTGGAGAACAAGTCAAGGCTTGGCCTAGTTTGTTCTCCAATGGATCTTCCCAATCCGGATAACAAGAGGGTCAATAACAACGTTTCGATTCAGATTTTTGCAAGCGGAAAACACTTTAAAATCGTAGAAAAGACGGTTGAATAACCTCCACAAAATCTCACAGCAAGAAACACAAAGATAGGGAAGGATTACCCAACCAAGAAGATGATCACACAATATTTGTGGGAGAATTACTCTCTCCACGGTTCCACCGGTTTCACACCGAATGGGGCTGCTTCCTTCTTCCACGGAGTCGCACCGATAGAAGCCACGCCGGAGTCGCACCGAACGGGGATGGAGGAGGCAAGGCTTGGCTTCACACCAAGGGGGGGTGGCGGATAATGGACTCTCTCCATGGTGGCCGAATTCCTCAAAGGGGGGTTTTAGGTTTTCCTTTTCATTCCCATAACTCATCATAATAGCCTCCTTTAAATAGGAGTTACAAAAGAGATCCAACCGTCCATGATGGAGATGAAATCTCATCCATCCGGGCGGTTACATACACATAATAGCCTCCTTTAAATAGGAGTTACAAAAGAGATCCAACCGTCCATGATGGAGATGAAATCTCATCCATCCGGGCGGTTACATACACACCAAGTGTTTAGTAGCACACCAACATGAAAATAAAAATTAATACAAGCCATATGTTTAAAGCGATTAAAATAAAACTAAGTAAAATGTTTAAGCAAGCTTTGCGCGTCGCGGACGGAGGTTGTATCGCAGCTTTCCGTTAGCGTCTGTGGCGTTGTCATGACGTCGCAAATCTTTAAATTGTTGCGCCGCGGCAACCGGGTCATCATCAGGAAGTGTTGGAGGGGCCGCGCCATCAATCCTCCCCCACTCAAAATCGCGCATCTCCGATGCGTGGGCCGAGAGAAAGCGGCGGAGAAGCTCGGCATCCAAACGTTGAAGCTCTGTCGCGAGTACCCATGAGTCGTCCGAAGGTGGGCGGTCACGCCAACGGATGAGGAAGCGGTAGGTAGCACCATCTGGAGTAGTAAGTGGCTCAGCAGCGAGTATCACATCTGGATGGAGAAACGTCTTGGGAAACCTGGGAAACATGTCAGCAGTAGGAATAAAAGAAGGCAACGTACCATCCGATGTTATACCTGCGGGGACCGAAGGAGAGAGATCATCCGAACTACCACTCCCCAACCCATTAGAAATTTCAGTGGAGGGAGAAGACGACAAAGAAACCAACTCTTGTGGAGGCGCAACAAACAACGTCAAATCCGAGACGTTAAAAATAGGGGAGATACCCCATTCAACAGGCAAATCCAATACGAAAGCGTTGTCACTGAGCTTCTTTATAATCCGAAAAGGACCGGCATGCTTTGGAGCTAACTTTTTAACGGTGCCAGTTGGCATTCGTTCGGGAACTAACCGTACTAAAACCAGATCGCCGACCTTAAAGTGTGACACCTTCCTATGTAGATTAGCGTGCGCTTGATAAGACTCATATTGAGCAGTCAAGGTAGCTCGTATACGTGCATGTAAGTCGTGAATATGTTGGGCGAAGGATTGTGCAAACTGACTTGTTTTGTATGTGGGAGGTAAGGGGACCAAGTCAAGTGGCACAGGGGCCTTATACCCGTGAACAATTTCATTCAGAGACATACCCGTGGACCGATTTTTAGAATTATTGTAAGCCAGTTGTGCATGTGGAAGAAGTAAATCCCAAGTGCCTTTATGATCGCTCACGATACATCTAAGAAGATTTCCTAGGCTCCGATTGACTACTTCCATCTGGCCATCAGTTTGTGGGTGATAAGCCGCAGAGAATAATAATTTTGTTCCCATAAGAACCCACAAGGTTTTCCAAAAGTAGCTAGTGAACTTGACGTCCCTATCCGAGACAATAGTCTTCGGAACTCCACGGTGACTAACGACGTCCTTAAAATACAGTTTCGCAATGTGAGAAGCGTCGTTGGTCTTACTACATGGGAGGAAGTACGCCATCTTGGAAAACCTATCCACGACAACGAGTATAGAATCATGACGTCGAAGGGTGGGGGAAGGCCTAATACGAAGTCCATGCTCACGTCTTCCCACGAAACGGACGGAATAGGTAGCGGGGTGTATAAACCTACATTGGACTTAGTACCCTTAGAAACTTGACACGTACGGCAACTGCTCACTACTTTCCCAACCATCGCCTTTAGTTTAGGCCAAAAGAATTTCTCCTCTACGAGCGTTATCGTTTTGTCTCGGCCAAAGTGACCACTCAAGCCACCACTATGTAACTCCCAAATGATGTGGAGTCGCAAAGAGGAGTGAGGGATACACAATTTTCCGTGTTTGAATAAATATCCGTCTCTAAGTGAAAAGGCCGTGATGGTCGCGGGAGAGCTATCCTGGGCAGATAAGTATGGCTCCTGAAAATCAGGGCATGTGGCATATTCATCCTTTATGCGCTCGAACCCTACCACGTGGACTTGCATGGAGGAAAGTAAGAGGGTGAGGCGACTGAGTGCATCGGCAACTCGATTGTCGGACCCCTTAAGGTGCTTGAGAGTAAATGTGTATTCTTGCAAGAAGGATACCCATTTAGCGTGGCGCGGGCTGATTTTGTGTTGACCATTGATGAATCGTAACGCTTCATGATCAGAGAGGATCACGAACTCCTTATGAAGGAGATAGTGCCTCCAATGATGCAAACATCTAATGACCGCGTAAAACTCCCTATCGTAATTCGAATAATTTAATTTAGCACCCGCTAACTTCTCACTAAAATAACTAACCGGGTGACCCTCTTGACTCAAGACACCTCCAAACCCTACGCCAGATGCATCACAAGTAAGCTCGAAGACCTTGGTGAAGTCTGGGAGACGTAACACCGGTGCTTCGGTCATAAGCTCCTTAATTCGATGGAATGCAAACGTGGCGGATTTGGACCATGTGAATTCACCTTTCTTCATGCAGTCCGTAATGGGTGCCATAATGCTACTAAAATCGCGTATGAAACGACGATAAAAGGTAGCTAACCCGTGGAAACTACGCACCTCACGAAGGCTAGTGGGCTCGGGCCAGTCTCTAATCACTTGAACATTTCCTTGGTCAACACGAATTCCTTCAGAGCCAACTATGTAACCTAAGAATTAAACCTCTGAAACATAAAACATGCATTTTTTAAGATTTAGATATAAGGTTTCAGTCCTTAAGGTGGAGAGGACTACTTTGATGTGGGAGAGGTGTTCGGCGGGGAGGTACTAAACACTAGGATGTCGTCGAAATATACTACAACAAACTTCCCCATATATGGCCTAAAGATGTGTGTCATCATCCGGGAGAAGGTGCGGGGGCATTGGATAACCCAAAGGGCATCACAAGCCATTCATACAACCCGTCCTTATACTTGAACGCCGTCTTCCACTCATCCCCCTCTCGGATCCTAATCTGGTGGTAACCACTCCGTAAGTCCAATTTTGAGAAGATAGTGGCACCCGATAGGACATCCAAGAGATCATCTAGTCGCGGAATTGGAAACCTATATTTTATAGTAATTTTGTTGAGTGCTCGGCTATCAACACACATGCGCCAGGTGCCATCCTTCTTAGGGGCAAGAAGGGAGGGGACAGCACATGGGCTCATACTTGTCCTAATAAATCCCTTATTTAGCAAATCCTCTATCTGGGTTTGTAACTCTATATGGGCAGTAGGATTAAGCCTATAGTGTGGTGGATTGGGTAAGGACGATCCGGGGATAAGGTCTATTGCGTGTTGTATATCTCTAAGCGGTGGTAACGATGAAGGTAACTCTTCCGGGTATACATCCCTAAACTCATCCAACAATACCCGTAGCTCTTGGGGTAAATCTTCCAACACGCCACTATCAATCTTTGCACTCAGGAGTACGAGAGCGTACATTATTCCCCCAATGAAGGGATCCTTCACAAATTCCTTCCTACCAACTAAACTCAAGGCTTTCCTCTCTACTGGGATGGTGGTATCCTTAGCCAACACTACTGGCTCTTTTGGCACAGCGGTCTCAAGGTGACGATCTTGCCATTGAATTTAAACTCATAAGTGTTTGCACGACCATAGTGCGTCACGTCATGGTCGTATAGCCAAGGGCGGCCTAGTAACACATGACAAACGTCCATCGGTAGGACGTCGCACCAAACCTCATCCGTGTAGGATTTGAAAGACAGGGGGACTAGGCATCGTTGGGTAACCTTAATAGTAACCTTACTAATCCAAGCGACCTGGTAAGGGGTCGGGTGCGGCACGACAGTCAAGGACATACGCTTAACAACGTTCTTAGAAACTGCGTTTACGCAACTACCACCATCAATAACTAATTTGCAAAGTTTTTCTCCACTCTTAAAGATCAGGGAAAATATGCTCGTCCTCTTCCAGTCATCTACGGGACGAGGAGTGGTCATAATGCAACGCATCACCATAAGGCGGTGATCGTCCTCCAAGTCACTAGGGACTCCATCGGGGTCGCTCTCCTCTTCAGCCTCATAGACATAATCGTCAGGGTCGGTAGCGGACTCTAGCAAGGCTATGGCCTTCGTCTTAGTGGGGCACTCGTAGGCATAGTGGCCTTGAACACCGCATGAGTAGCAAGTGGTGTTAGCCTTGCTAACCTTTCCAACGGGGATACGCTCACTAGTGGGGTTTTTGGTATTTCTAGCGGTAATCACTACGGATTTCGAATCAGAGGATCTAAATTTTCCCTTATCAGGAAAAGTGGAAGTAGATGCCCCAGTGGTGGACTTATTCTTCGTATTAGAATAACGGGAGTGAGCCTTAGAGGCAAGGTGCTTTTCAATGTCCAAGGCGGCATTGAAAGTCGTATTCAAGTCCGTGTGACCGTAACGCAAGAGTTTCCGCTGAATGTCGGGGTGAAGTCCCTTCCGGAATCTAGATAAAGTGACTTCAGGGAGCTCTCGAAGGTCACATCGTACCATACGGTCCTTAAGTTCTCCCATATATTCAGCAACAGACATTGAGCCTTATCGAAGGGTGGCAAGCTCATCGAACATCTGCGTCCGATGGTACGCGGGAACGTACTGATCGGTTAGCAGGTTCTTCATCACAGCCCATCCAATGAGTGGGACCCCGTGCCCAGCTCCTAACCTACGTTCTTCATTCAGCCAATAAGTTTTGGCACGTCCCGTTAATTTCATCCTAGCAACTTGAACCTTTTGGGGGTCCGTGAGGTTGTGCCATTCGAAATAGCACTCCATGTCGATAGCCCAATGGAGGAAGATCTGGGGATCTCCCATGCCATCATAGGTGGGGGCATTTATCTTGATGGCCCTCGTGATATCAAATCCTCGCTCGGGGCGGGGTTCTCGAGGGGGCACACGGGGAGAGTTTCCCTCAGAATCCGAGTCAAAGTTCGGTTGGTGCCAGTTGGGCTGCCCAACATCAACGGGAGGTGGGGGTGGCCTTTCTTGATTTCGTAGGATCTGGGCTAAGACGGTCCTAAGCTCAGCCATTTCGGCACGAAGACCCGCTATAGCCTCGGTGTTGGGATCACCATGCTCGTTCGCAGACATCCTAGACGTAGACGGGGTTGAGTACTCCGTTCCTAGCCTAGTGCGCATTCAGGTTTGGGAGACCCCGGGCTAGATGAATTTTCCTAGGGTTGAAGCTATACTGGAAATGGAATATTTTTAGATATTCCCGATGGGAGTAAGGCGTAGATCATTAAATTATTTTTTTTTTTCAGATTTTGCAGAAAATTACAGATTTTAGCCCGCTATTGGCAGACCACAAAAAAGTTTTTTTTTTGATTGCGTTTTTTTTTTCTAAGATTAGATGGACCGACAAGGAACGCAGCGAGGATGTTTGCAACGTAGAAGTTGAAACGACCGCCTCTGATACCAAATTGGTGTAGGGGTGAACGTGACACGGACGTGCTTACGCTGACGGTAGCTTACCCATCACAGAACATAGAAAATAAAGAGAGTGCTCCGACCAAAAGCGAACGAAAAGGGGTCGGTTGGCTCTCAAAAATACAGGACTCGATACCACGTCCTTAGGACCTAACTCTCCAACAAGCACACAACTCGCTCCTAGCCGGACTCGATACCACGACCTTAAGACCTACCTCTCCAACAAGCACACGTCTCACCGCACCTACACAAGCATCTATTCTTTTCACAATAAGCCGTCAATCGCAGCAATAAAATATTTAGGAGCGGCGGTAAACGATAAGGAGCGGTCAAGAACAAGTTGAGATTAACTCCCTTGTTAGCACAACCGTGCCAAAACTTGGAGAACAAGTCAAGGCTTGGCCTAGTTTGTTCTCCAATGGATCTTCCCAATCCGGATAACAAGAGGGTCAATCACAACGTTTCGATTCAGATTTTTGCAAGCGGAAAACACTTTAAAATCGTAGAAAAGACGGTTGAATAACCTCCACAAAATCTCACAGCAAGAAACACAAAGATAGGGAAGGGATTACCCAACCAAGAAGATGATCACACAATATTTGTGGGGGAATCACTCTCTCCACGGTTCCACCGGTTTCACACCGAATGGGGCTGATTCCTTCTTCCACGGAGTCGCACCGATAGAAGCCACGCCGGAGTCGCACCGAACGGGGATGGAGGAGGCAAGGCTTGGCTTCACACCAGGGGGGGGGGGGTGGCGGCTAATGGACTCTCTCCATGGTGGCCGAATTCCTCAAAGGGGGGTTTTAGGTTTTCCTTTTCATTCCCATAACTCATCATAATAGCCTCCTTTAAATAGGAGTTACAAAAGAGATCCAACCGTCCATGATGGAGATGAAATCTCATCCATCCGGGCGGTTACATACACATAATAGCCTCCTTTAAATAGGAGTTACAAAAGAGATCCAACCGTCCATGATGGAGATGAAATCTCATCCATCCGGGCGGTTACATACACACCAAGTGTTTAGTAGCACACCAACATGAAAATAAAAATTAATACAAGCCATATGTTTAAAGCGATTAAAATAAAACTAAGTAAAACGTTTAAGCAAGCTTTGCGCGTCGCGGACGGAGGTTGCATCGCAGCTTTCCGTTAGCGTCCGTGGCGTTGTCATGACGTCGCAAATCTTTAAATTGTTGCGCCGCGGCAACCGGGTCATCATCATGAAGTGTTGGAGGGGCCGCGCCATCAAAAATGCGACATCTTTTTCAACACTGTATTCAAGCCATTCAAACATATCAAACCATGCGACTACAAACCAACGATACCATTCTCTAATTTTTCTTGGCGGAAATGAATGACATTTTGGCTGACATGGATCTCTTAGAATATATTCTTTTCTCACTTCCTCTTGTTCATTTACGAGACATGTGGAAATACTTCTTCTCTTTCCTGGATCATGTGGAAGCAACTCCACATCAAATACAAGCCCTATTACAATATCTTGAATTTGTGGTGATATTGAAGGAAATACATTCTCAGTCTCAGTGGGTGAGAACAGGGAAAACTCCTCATTTTGCTCATTCTCACGTTCTTGAATTGGAGTTGTACAAGTTGAAGAAGACTCTTGAGATTTAAACTTTTTCTGAAACATGGATGCGATAAGACAAGACTTTTTCTTCTTGCCGTCCATATTTAAGCTTATGCTACATCAATTGAAAAACAACAATTGAAAAAAATTCATAGCAGAGTACTACTTGCTCCGCTTGATCCTCTATCGATCAATACTATGGAGCACCCCTATAAACATTCATCACAGATTCTATTATGCTTTGCTTAGTCACTATTTGACTAATATCTCAAAGCATCCCTACAAACATTCATATAAACAGAAATAAGATTAATAGAGTGAAACAAAAAATATACCTCTGGTCCTCAGGACCTCAGCTCAAATAAGTACCCCCACTAGGCACTACCAGAATCAGTGCTTCGTCCTGACCATAAAATCAGTTCATGTGCTAAGTGATGTAATAGTAGGAGTACAAATTAATTCTAAAATGGAGATCCAAGCAATAACAAGTCAACTATGCAAGGATGAAAACTATAATAGATGAGTAAAATGGCTTGAAGCTGGACTGAATAACAAGCTAACAAGTGTAAAAAGAAATAGTAACATTAGAAAGGGTACAACAACAAAGAAGTCCAGAAAAAGATGAGGCACCAACTGACCAATCACCTCCATTTAACAAGTGCAAGCTCACAAATACTTAACAAAAGCTCTGTGAACTCCACGTTTTGATGAGTTTTACAAATGTCACTATATTTCTACATTCTGAAATTCTAGACACAGAGATGTCCTTCAATAATGTGCATAACCAAAACAGGCAAAAAGAAATAGGAAACAACTATAGGATTGCAAAACTCTAAAGTAAACTCTCATCACTTATTTACTTGGAATGCCTTTTGCAATTCAACCACATGAGAGATCACAAGGTTGAAAAAGTGAAAAACATTTACCAAGCCACCTTTGCTCCCGTTGCTATCATTAGAGAGAGGCGGTTTTTTGGAAATGGTTTCTGCAATCCACCAGGAAACAAGGCTTTATTAACCTCAGAAGTGAGGTTAATAAATGACTTCTGGTTCTCGAGAAGTAATACTAAGCTTCTCGAGAAATAATTGTTGAAATTTTCCGGATCTTGGAATGAGCAGGGGTTATCTCAACTAAAGATAGTTACAACCAGAAACACATGCAACAACAAAAGTCTTTAGACAATAGACAATGTATTTGATAAAATATTTCAAGTTGTGCTTGCAGTTATTCCACGCTAAGTGCACACCAATGTCACGGTGCAGTAGGTCAATATACACGGGTCTGCACGACGTAATCCCTCGTTGAGCAGATCAGTGTGTTGGCCTACGTGTACTCTCTCTATGTGAAGTGTACTTACTTTCAAGTACATGGCTGTGATTATGCAAGAGCAGACAAGGAGCAAGGATGGGTCAAAGAGCAGCTTTTGGGCGGAAAGACGAAAAATCGTCTAAGTGATAATCGACGAGAATCACCAAGTGATTCTCGCCGAATCGTCGAGAATCACTGACTGATTCTCGCCGTTTCTTTCCGGCTACATTAAAGCATGCAAATCTGGCACCAAGTCATATTCGTCGAGAATCATCAAGTGATTCGACAAGAATCATCAAGTGATTCGGCGAGAATCACTAGTGATTCTCGCCGAATCGTCGAGAATCACCGGCTGATTCTCGTCGACTCGTCGAGAATCACCGGCTGATTCTCGCCGACTCGTCGAGAATCACCTTCGATTCTCACCGAATCTGACTTGGACAATCTTCTGGAAACTGCTGGACCGGAACTCTGCCGCTTGACACTATTTTGAACCGGAATTAGGGTTTCTTCTGGTGGGACCCACAACGGTCATTAAGGAGTATACTTGTGTATAAATACACGCGTATTTTGAACAGTGGACACACACAGAAAGAAATACACGAGCCGCCGACCTTGACCTAGATCGCGATACCTGCTCCGCCGCCGTCGCCGCTCGTGGTAGTCGATCGCCGGCAGTTTGATCGTGATTCTTCTAGATCTTCCGGCGACAGAAGCTTAGCCAAGCGTAGCGTCTCACGCGTCTAACCAGAGATCCCTTGTCTCTTGATTTGTTGATCGGGAAAACCTTCCCCGTCCGAATCGATCGAGACGATCGATCCTAGTGTGACCGTTGGAAGACCTTGCTAGCTTTGCTACGAAGTTTGAATCTCCAAAGTATACCAGCCGCACACCGTTTTCGCCGCCGATCCCGAGAACCAAGCCGCCGCCCTTCTTGCCGCCGCCGGTTCCAGGGAGACTCTCTCCAAGTGAGATCTAGGGTTGTGGACTCTTCGTTGACTTCAAGAACACGTCATCGAACGAAGAGGGACACCTTAGTCTCCAAAAGTTGTTTGTATTTCTTGTACATTCTATTTCCATTCTTGTTGTAAAGGAACGTTGGTTCCTAGTTGTAAGGGTTGGGTGCAACCCGTGTTGTGGGAGTGTTGTCTCCTACGTGTGGAAGGGTTCCTTCCGATAGTGCAAGGATTGAATTTTAATCATGTTGGTGAAGTGACCGAGTCGTCCCTTGTTGGGAGATAGGTCGAAGAGGGAAAGTGGATGTACCCAAATCGGGGAACCACTATAAATAGCTTGTGTACCTTCTTTGCTGTGCTGTTTTGTTATCTTGTGCAGGTACAATTTTAAATTCTGCAAAAAACGCTGCACGTCACCTATTCCCCCCCCCCATAGGTGAAGATAGTTGACACTAGGTGGACTTTCAAGTGGTATCAGAGCTAGGTTGCTCATCAAAAAGGTTAACACCTTGAGTTGAATCCTGCCGCTAGTGTCAAGAAGAAGGCAAACATCTACTATGGACGGGCTCAAGTTCACAGTCAAGATCTCAGTGTACACCAGGCTCAACTTTCCTATCTGGAAGGAAAGGATCAGGTTCTACATGGAAGCAGTTGATCCTCGACTCTTCATGATCGTGGAGGAGGGACCTTATATCCCCACTAAGGTCTCCACCATAGATCCTACCAAGAAAATGCCAAAGAAAATTTCTGAAATGGACAAGGACGAGATGGTGCTGGTGGGACTTGACAAGAAGGCGCAGAACATTCTGGTCAGCGCGGTCGATGACTCAATGATGCAGAACTTCTGCAATTTCAGGACAGCAAAGGAGATCTGACACTGCCTGATTATCCTAATGGAGGGCACTGATGAAGTGAGGGATGATCGGAGATCCCTTCTGAACCAGAAATATGAGGCCTTCATACAAGGGCCTAAGGAAGAGATCAGAGTCACCTTCGAGAACTTCCTCAAGATTGTCAATGCCCTCAAAGGATATGGAAGAGTGTTCACTGATGGTGAACTTAATGATAAATTCCTTAGGTCCCTTACTAAGGAATGGGACACAAAGATCTGTGCCATCCGAGAGTTTGGCAGACTAGCTGAAACATACCCGCAAATTCTGTTTGGGAAGCTGATGTCCTATGAGCTTCAACTGAACACCAGGAAAGCAGAAGAAGAAGCAGAGAAGTCTGCATCCAAAGAAAATACTGTGGCTCTAAAAGCCATTCACTCCAGAAAAGGCAAGGGTGCGGTTTCATACCGTGCCAGGAAAAAGGATGAGGAGGAGGACTCCGAGCCATGCTCCTCCAGCTCAGAGCTGTCTGAGGAGGATTTCTCCCTCATCACCCGAGAATTCAAGAAGTTCCTCAAGATGAGGAATCAAAGAAAGAAAGATGGCTCCTCCTCCAGGCGTCAGAAGAAAAATTATTCTTCTGACAGGTATGCTTCTAAACCGAACAAACATCGCTCCTCTGACATTATTTGTTTTGGATGCAATAAGCCAGGACACATCGTGGCCAACTGCTACCAAGGCAAGAGAGAAAAAGGGAAAGGAGAGGAGCACAAATCCTCTAGAGATAAGAAGAAAGAGCGGAGCTACATCGCCAAAAGGCCAAAGACACTGAGTGAGTCTGATTCCTCAGACTCCAGTGATGATGAGGAAGCCTACTTCGGGCTGGTGGGTCGCTCCGACTCAGAAGGAGAATGCCCCCCATTTACTGGGAAGGTAAAAGCTCACACCCCTCTCTCCGACTCTAAATCTGATCCTGAGTCTTAGGATGATGACCCTGAGGATAGCCTTTCGGCCCGTGAAGCAGAGCTCCTCGAGAAGTATGAGCTTCTGCTCAACACTTTCGAGGAGTGTCATAAGAGATTGAAGGCTGAGAAAAAGGAAGTGAAATTCCTTAAGGGTGAGAGTGTCTCCCTAAGGGAAGAGATCACCAGTTTGATTTCTCTCCGACAGGAGCACCTTGACCTAACTTCAAAGCATTCAGAGTCTCTTAAGCTCCTTGATCTTAAGCAGGAGGAAGTCGACAAGTTGGAAGAACAACTTGCGGCAGAAAGGAAGATCGTCAAGAGCTTCTCTATGCCAAAAACAGTTCTTCCAGTAGTTGATACCTTCTCTGCTCAGGCCAAAGGAGCTGGCTTGGGGCATGTAGGGGTATCTGGTTCCTCATCCAGGAGAAACAGGAACCAGAGGAAGAATAAGGCCGCCAAGAAGGCCTCTGCTGCTGAAAAGGGAAAGGCTCCGCTCAGTCCTGTTGCGTTCAGAAAGCCTAGCTTTCCTTGCAACCAACATGACTTTGAATCAACCTTTGGTCATCATTTACGGCCCTCGGTTGCAAAGCCAAAGAGCCAATATGATGGTTGAACTTTTCCCCGCAAATTCGGTGAGAGTGCCTTCAAGGCACCTTATGAGGAAATCCACATGGGAAATTATGGTCAATTCTCTAGCGGCCATAATGGAAAGCAGGCACCAAGAGTCAAGCCTGTTATACTGACGAAACAGAAGGTGAAGAAGTCATGTGACTGCAATCACTATGAGGCCTCCACCTCCAGATCCAAGGCCCCGGCTGTACCCACCATTCCCTGGGTAAAGTAGGAGCCTAGGAAGAGGTACAACAGATTTGACTGTTGGTGTTGTGGCAAAGTCGGTCACTTTGCCGTGGATTGTTGGTTTAATCCGAGGTATAACGAGACTCCCTATGTTAGCACTGCGAGGCCGACCACTCGTAAGGTTAACCAACCGAGGGGGGGGGGGGTATGCTAACCAAGAATCTAGGACCTAAGTTCGATTAGGTTCCTAAGGGAAATTAATTTTGTTTTGCAGGAATGTCCAAAGGCCACCAAAACGCCAATATGGTACTTGGACAGTGGATGCTCCCGGCATATGACTGGGACAAGAAGCCTGCTGCGTGATTACACTCCAGTCGAGAATGGACCCAAAGTCATCTTTGGGGGGTCAGATCGAGGAGTCACCAGAGGTTACGGTATGATTTCCAACGGTATAATCTCTATCACCGACGTGGCTTATGTTGAAGGGTTAAACCATAACCTGATCAGTGTAAGTCAGTTATGTGACAAAGGTTATGACGTTAAGTTCTGCAAGGATAAATGTCTGATAATATCTTGTGCCTCTTCTGAGATGGTATTAACAGGCATTAGGAGCAGAAATATCTTCTGCTTAAATTTTCTCAGTTTAGATTCATCTACCTGTTGGGTTTCTCTATAGGGTTGGCACAACGCTTGTGCATGCAGCGGAAAAATAAACATCAAGAAAAACCCAAAGAGATGTGGATCGGGCTATGAATGTTGAATCAAGAAGTTAGCAAAACTAGGCAAAAATTACATCGGTGGCGTTGAGTCACAACCCAACGGAGATGCTCCAAACTTTATCTGCTTGCTAGTGGCGAGTTCTACGTGGAATAGTGTCCACGTTTCTATAGAAGTCCACACGAGCGGGAGAACACCGATCTATCCGTCGCACGGATTATCGGGAAGGAGAAGGCCGCACCTTTGCTTTCCCACGGACTGCTAGGTCCGCGCCAGGGATTGCAGCACTAGCGACAGTCGCCGGAGAAGAGGTGGTCGACAGAGCGAACACGGCGGCGGCGGAACTCTTCCGTCGGCGGCAGGGATCGGGATCGGAGGATCGAAAGGCGGAACGGCTTCCGTCGGGTTTCGATCTGCTACAGGAGAAAATCGCGAGCCCCTCTTGTCCCGAAAACCCTAAGTGTCCTATTTATACCAAAGGTATAAATAAACCCAGGAAAATCGCTATCCGCAGACCACCCGAAAATAGGGTTCAGAATCGGCGAGTATTAATCGGTGAGAATCGGCGACAATCGGCGAGAATCACTGAGCACGTTCGGCGAGAATCAGTCGACGAGTATCATACAGGATTGGCGAGAATCAGAGTACAATACTCGACGATTCTCGCCGATCGTCGAGCCGCGCTCGACGATACACAACAATACTCGACGATCGTCGAGCCGCGGTCGACGACAATTGTCGAAGTAGTCGATCGTCGAGAATCAATAATTGATTCTCGACGATTCTCGTCGATCGGCGAGAATCAGAGAGACGATTCTCGCCGATCGGCGGGAATCAGAAGACGATTCTCGACTAATGTCATCGACCCTCGGACGACAATCCCAACCAGCCCTTCAAGGCAACATTTGCCCAACCCGATGATCCTATAAGGCAACACTTTGCCCATAACCCTATTCAGGTCGGTGATTGGTAACCTTTACCAACACAGTCAGTCAACCAACTTCTCCACATCTCTTATGTGCGACCCTGCAGGCTCATATCGCGTTGGCAGTGAGATTACATGTTTGATCACTTCCAGATCATCATGGTGACTCCAACAGACTCCCACTTGATCTCGAAAGTATCAAAGCAAAAACCTCACAAACAATGAGCGGCATCTAGCAATGCATCATTGCTCCCCAAGCAATAAGAGTTTATAACTCACAAGCCTTTATGACCAATATATCAGCGTTGTCTTTGTCCCTTTGTCCCTTACATCCAGAAAGAACTAGAGGCATGGACCGTGTGACCCTCGTAATAGCTCAATCCTAGTTTCTTGATCCAGGATGGACTTCCAGAGAATGGTGAGTCCAATATCACATATTGACTCAACCAAGCATGGCCATGCATTTCTCAGTCCAGTTCCATCAAGGGGCCCATGGATGCAACTCCTGTCATACAGGAGGATAAATCCCATATCTGCTCACACACAAACACCCAAATGATTCGTAACATGCCCAACAACCACCCTTATCATCAACCTTTCTCAAGGAAGACTTTAGATGGCATCAAAGCACGCTCTTCCTCACATGATGAATGTTGTGACTTCAGGTCAAAGGATCACAACACCATTGTCAATTGAGACCTACTCATGACACAATTGGATGACAATCCACAGAGTAGTCTCAGGTTGGGTCTGTCTAGTACAACTTGTTCACTAACAAGTACCCACGTGATGACTTGATATCACAATATCATGACCTGTGAGAACCAGTCATCAGTCAACACACGTGCTAGCCTTCATGTATCATCATCACCCTTAGCTTCTATGATGATACTCGACCAGGGACCTTTAAGAATGAAGCTTCAAATAAATCATGGGCTCTCACATTCAAGTCACGTACTTGATGTCCCATAGAAGCGAACATTCTAAGGGTATCTATTATGTTAACATTTAACTATCATATAGAAAAACATAATAAAAGAATTTGCCATTAATTATAAAAGAAAAACTAGGTACACAGTTCATCATATGAACAAATAGCCAACAAAATACAAGATTACATGCAACCCACAAGATTCTCGCTAGAGTTGATCATTTAGGTATCGTATACCCATCGATCTAGTATGACCATCATGCTTTCTCTGCGCGAGAGGCTTTGCTAGCGGATCCGCAATATTTTCCTCAGTCGGCACTCTGCAAATGTTTACATCTCCTCGTTCGACAATCTCACGAATAAGATGAAACCGCCGGAGTATGTGCTTGGAGCGCTGATGAGATCTAGGTTCCTTAGATTGTACAATTGCACCATTGTTATCACAGTAGAGAACTACGTGACCAACAATGCTAGGAACTACATCAAGCTCGCCGATGAATTTCCGAATCCATACAGCCTCCTTCGCCGCATTAGCTGTTGCGATATACTCGGCCTCTGTTGTAGAATCAGCAACTGTCTCTTGCTTGGAACTCTTCCAGCTCACAGCTCATCCATTCAGGCAAAACACAAAACCTGACTGAGACTTGGAGTCGTCTCGATCAGTTTGGAAGCTAGCATTTGTGTAACCACTTACAACGAGCTCTTCCTCTCCACCATACACCAAGAACACGTCCTTAGTCCTTCTCAAGTACTTCAGGATATTCTTGACTGCAATCCAGTGACACTCACCGGGGTCTGACTGATACCTGCTAGTCATGCTCAAAGCAAAGGAGACATCGGGTCGAGTACATAACATCGCGTACATAATTGATCCAATTGCCGAAGCATATGGAATCAACTTCATGCGGTCCTTATCTTCACAAGACTTTGGACACTGGTCCTTAGAGAGATTCACACCATGAGACTTGGGCAAAAATCCTTTCTTGGACTCAAGCATGTTGAACCGCTTCAACACCTTTTCGATGTACGTACTCTGGGTCAAACCCAGCAACTTCTTCGATCTATCTCTATAGATCTTAATACCGATTATATAAGTCGCTTCACCCAAATCCTTCATTGAAAAGCAGTTCCCTAGGTTGTTCTTAACAACTTTTAGGGTAGGAATGTCATTCCCGATCAACAGTATGTCATCTACATACAATATCAGGAAGACAACAATGCTCCCACTGATTCGCTTGTAAACACAAGGCTCATCTTCATTCTTGATGAAACCAAACTCTTTGATTTTCTCATCAAAACGAAGATTCCAACTTCGAGAGGCCTGTTTCAGTCCATAAATGGACTTATTCAGCTTGCATATTTTAGTGGCTTCATCTGGGGATACAAAATCCTCGGGTTGTGTCATATACACTTCCTCAAGGAGGTTTCCATTAAGGAAAGCCGTTTTGACATCCATCTGCCAGATCTCGTAGTCATAATACGCAGCAATAGCAAGCAATATCCTAATGGACTTTACCATGGCAACAGGGGAAAAGGTCTCATCATAGTCAATACCATGAATTTGCTTGAAACCCTTAGCCACCAGTCGCCCTTTGAATGTCTGTACATTCCCATCCATGTCGGTCTTCTTCTTGAAGACCCACTTGCACCCTATGGGTCGTACCCCTTCAGGTGGTTCCACCAAGTTCCAAACTTGGTTTGCATATATGGAGTCCATTTCGGATTTCATAGCCTCAAGCCATTTGTAAGAGTCTGGTCCATTCATAGCCTCTTGGTAGGTTGCTGGTTCATCATCATGATCCAAGAGCAACACATTACCTATTTGAGACACGAGAAATCCATATCTCTCAGGCTCAAACCTCGGTCTACCAGATCTACGTAGGACTTGTGTTCCCTGAGCAGGTTCTCTAGCTACAACATCTTGTAGTCCTGTCTCAGAATCCAATTCCGGTTCATTCACTACATGTGATTCTTGAACTTCTTCAAGCTCTACCTTTTCAGTCTTTCTTGATAAGAACTCTTTCTCCAAGAAGACACCAGTCCTTGCGACAAACACTTTGCCCTCAGACGGTAGGTAAAAGTAATATCCTTTCGTTTCCTTAGGATATCCCACCAGATAACATTTATCCGATTTGGGTTCCAGCTTGTCAGGCATTTGACGTCTCACGTATGCCTCACAGCCCTAAATTTTAATGAACGACATACTAGGACGCTTCCCAGTCCATATCTCATATGGTGTCTTCAGAACCGTTTTAGTTGGAGCGCGATTCAATGTCATTGCAGCAGTCTCTAAAGCAAAACCCCAAAAGGAAACAGGCAAGTCTGCATGACACATCATCGAACGTACCATGTCTAACAGAGTACGATTTCTCCTCTCAGACACACCATTATGTTGTGGTGTTCTAGGTGGAGTGAGCTGTGATACAATACCACACTCTTTCAGATGATCACGGAACTCATGACTCAGGTATTCGCCACCTCGATCAGATCGGAGTGCTTTAACCCTTTTACCCAACTGGTTTTCTACTTCATTCTTGAACTCTTTGAACTTTTCAAAGGTCTCGGATTTGCACTTCATAAGATACACATATCCGTATCTACTGAAATCATCAGTAAATGTAACAAAGTAGAAATACCCTCCTCTAGCCATGGAACTCATGGGTCCGCATACATCACTATGTACAACACCCAAGAGATCCTCAGCCCTCTCAGTATAACCAGTGAAAGGAGCTTTAGTCATCTTGCATAACAAACAAGATTCGCATCGCTCAAATGATTCATAATCAAATGAGTCCAAAAGTCCATCTCTATGGAGCTTGGATATGCGCTTCTCGTTGATATGGCCCAAACGACAATGCCAGAGAAAAGTAGGGTTCGAATCATTTGTTCTTAGTCTTTTATTATTTTCTACATTACAGATCAGATGGTCCAAGTTCAAAACATAAAGACCATTAAACAATTGGGCTACAGCATAACAAACATCATTCTTAAATATAGAACAACAATTGTTCTTAATTATAAAAGAAAATCCAATCATGTCCAAACATGAAATAGATATAATGTTTCTAGTTATTGCCGGAACAAAATAACAGTTATCTAGTTCTATTACAAGCCCACTGGGCAAAGAAAGACGGTAAACTCCTACGGCTACAGCAGCAACTCTTGCTCCATTGCCGACGCGGAGGTCCACCTCCCCTTTACTCAGCAATCTTCTCCTTCCCAGTTCCTGCACATTTGTACAAATGTGAGAACCACATCCGGTATCCAATACCCAAGATGAAGGAGCAGAAAGGTTTATCTCTATAACGTAAACATTAGAAGCGGAAGTCATACCTCCCCTCAATTTCTGCAGACCCTCAATGTATGAAGGACAGTTCCTCCTCCAATGACCAGCCTTGCCACAGTGGTGGCATTTTCCTTCCTTCACCGTGCTCTTCTTTTTCATCAGTGCTGAAGACTTGGGCTCAAGATATGACTTAGGTCCTACCTTCGTCTTCTTGGAGCCCTTGGCTTTGCCCTTGCCCTTATGCACCATCAGTATGGGGCTGGCAGGCTTGGCCTTCTTCATGTTGATTTCGGCAGTTCTCAACATGCCTAGGAGTTCGGGCAGTGTCTTGTCTATCTCATTCATGTTGTAGTTCAAGACAAACTGCTCATAACTGTCCGGCAACGATTGCAGGATCAGATCCGTGGCCAACTCTTGACCAAGAGGAAAACCCAGCCTTTCAAGGTTCTCTATATACCCAATCATCTTGAGTACGTGAGTCCCTACTGAGTCTCGAACTCCCATCTTGCACTGAAACAACGCTTTCGTGATGTCGAACCTCTCTTGACGAGCCTGCCCTTGAAACATTTTCTTGAGATGCTCGTCAATCTCCTTGCACCCCATGTTCTCATGTTGCTTCTGAAGCTCAGAGTTCATGGTGGCAAGCATAAGGCACTCGACATCCAAAGCATCGTCAGTATACTTCTTATAAGTATCTTTCTCAGCACGGGAAGAGTTCCCGGTCGGCACCTCGGGGGCTTCTTCTTCCAAGACATAGAGCTTTCGCTCTTGCCTGAGAACAATTCTCAGGTTCCTATACCAGTCCATATAATTTGTCCCACTGAGCTTATCCTTCTCAAGGATGGCTCTCAGAGACAACGTGGAGTGCGCAACGCTTGCCATGGAATTCTACAAGAATTTATGCAGAATAAAATCAGTACCTAAATTTCAATTACAATTTATTTTAATTAGGACTTCAATTAAAATACTCCCACTATTTTATTCGAAATGATAACCCTCACTAACAATTCGGAGAGTTCATGCGAGCTACTCTCTTAGTGGACAAGATAAGTATTTCACCAACACTATGAGTCCGCTTTGGCGTTCCTCTCACGATGCGGTTATTTAGGTAGGCAACGCTTGCCAATTGCATCCTCATGTAATTCTTGTATGGTTGGTGAATAACTCCTTATTCGCGTCCATCATATGGTGCATGCCAACCCTATGCCTCTAGGCACTCAACCTTTGAGGTCACCTAGTTAAGCTGGACCCGATGTCGACAGTGGGATATCACAATTATCCGCTCGCACCCTTACCAAGATAGATTAATGCACCTTGCTTTGGCAAGCCCACACTTCATCGATCGAGGCAGGAAGAGTGTCATCCATCGAAAGGCATCCGAACACTTAATATTTGATGAAGGGATTTCAAATATAGGTTAACAATTAACCATGATCAACATTTGATCGACGTGCACATCCAAGGAAAAACAATTCTTCTAAAACCACATGCATCCCTTATGTGCACATCCTGACACCATCAACATTTGATAGAAGGAAGAGCTAAATCTGAACATCCGGAAATTTCCAAATCCTCAGATTTACATGCACTGGACAAAGGCAAAGACAGCTCAACTTAAAGCAGTAGACAAGCTCATCTCTCTTTGTTGGATTCACAATCCAAAACATACTCGAGGGATGGTTACTGCTAAGGAGACAACAATTTCTAACACTTAGAAATCCACCGAAATTCCAATCGTTCTTGGCGAGGTACCAAGACTAAATCTAGACATTTATAACACTTCTAAATCCCTAGGTTTACATGCACTGGAATAACAAACTTCCAAAACAACGATCATGGCCGCAACCTCGCTCTGATACCACTATTGGGTTTCTCTATAGGGTTGGCACAACGCTTGTGCACGCAGCGGAAAAATAAACATCAAGAAAAACCCAAAGAGATGTGGATCGAGCTATGAACGTTGAATCAAGAAGTTAGCAAAATTAGGCAAAAATTACCTCGGTGGCGTTGAGTCACAACCCAACGGAGATGCTCCAAACTTTATCTGCTTGCTAGTGGCGAGTTCTACGTGGAATAGTGTCCACGTTTCTGCAGAAGTCCACACGAGCGGGAGAACACCGATCTATCCGTCGCACGGATTATCGGGAAGGAGAAGACCGCACCTTTGCTTTCCCACGGACTGCTAGGTCCGCGCCAGGGATTGCAGCACTAGCGACAGTCGCCGGAGAAGAGGTGGTCGACGGAGTGAACACGGCGGTGGCGGAACTCTTCTGTCGGCGGCAGGGATCGGGATCGGCGGATCGAAAGGCGGAACGGCTTCCGTCGGGTTTCGATCTGCTACAGGAGAAAATCGCGAGCCCCTCTTGTCCCGAAAACCCTAAGTGTCCTATTTATACCAAAGGTATAAATAAACCCAGGAAAATCGCTATCCGTAGACCACCCGAAAATAGGGTTCAGAATCGGCGAGTATCAATCGGTGAGAATCGGCGACAATCGGCGAGAATCACTGAGCACGTTCGGCGAGAATCAGTCGACGAGTATCATACAGGATCGATGAGAATCAGAGTACAATACTCGACGATTCTCGCCGATCGTCGAGCCGCGCTCGACGATACACAACGATACTCGACGATCATCGAGTCGCGGTCGACGACAATTGTCGAAGTAGTCGATCGTCGAGAATCAACAATTGATTCTCGACGATTCTCGTCGATCGGCGAGAATCAGAGAGACGATTCTCGCCGATCGGCGGGAATCAAAAGACGATTCTCGACTAATGTCATCGAACCTCGGATGACAATCCCAACCAGCCCTTCAAGGCAACATTTGCCCAACCCGATGATCCTATAAGGCAACACTTTGCCCATAACCCTATTCCGGTCGGTGATTGGTAACCTTTACCAACACAGTCAGTCAACCAACTTCTCCACATCTCTTATGTGCGACCCTGCAGCCTCATATCGCGTTGGCAGTGAGATTACATGTTTGATCACTTCCAGATCATCATGGTGACTCCAACACTACCCCCGTATGCCTTGTGGCAACAGGCAGTGCATCTCTTTGTGAACAATGGCACAAGAGATTGTCACATATTAATTTCAAAACAATTAGTATGCTGTTTTATAAAAACTTAGTAAGGGATGCTCCCATTATCAAGTGCATCAAAGATAGCCCCTGTCCTGCATGCCAGATGGGCAAACAGACTCGGGCTACCTTTAAGAGCATTGCAGACAAAGACTCTTCCCGATGTCTTTACCTTCTACATATGGACTTGTTTGGTCCAATGCAAGTTCATAGCTTGGGAGGCAAGTCCTATACGCTAGTGATAGTTGATGATCATTCTCGGTTTACATGGGTGTTCTTCTTAAAACGAAAGTCGGATACGTTTGACATCTTCACTAGTTTTGTCAAGCAGGTTCAGAACGAATTTAACTGCCCAGTAGTCAAAATCAAAAGTGACCATGGAACAGAATTCGAATCTGGTGCTATGACAGAGTTTTGTGAAGAACAAGGTATCTTTCATGAGTTTTCCTCCCCGCGCACTCCTCAGCAAAATGGAGTTGCGGAGAGGAGAAATAGAACTCTCATTGAAGCCTGCACGACAATGTTGAAAGACGCTTCTCTCCCAGAATACTTCTGGGCAGAGGCGGTCAATACAGCTTGTCATGTACAAAACCGAGCATTGATCAACAAGCATCATCGTAAGATGCCTTATGAGCTACTGAGAGGCAGGAAACCAACCATGTCCTACTTGAGGATCTTTGGTTGCAAATGCTATGTACTGAATAATGGGAAGTACCCGCGCACTAAATTTGGTGAAAAATGCTTCGAAGGCATATTCATGGGCTATAGTTCTCACAGTCGGGCATATAGGGTCTTCAATAAGAAAACCCTAGTGGTAGAAGAATCAATTAATGTTGTATTTGATGAAGGAAGTTTGCTTAACAGTAATTCTTCCAGTGGTATTCTTGAAGATGCAGGTGCACGACTTGAACAGCTGAGTCTCGATGAGACAGCTAAACATGAAACTCCTAAGTACGTCAAAGTTTCCACCTCAACGTCAACTGGGAATGTTGAAGATCAAAATGGAACAAATCTCTTAGAAGAAGGAGAAGCCCAAGAAGTAGTCGAAGATCCAGACGCCAGACTTCTTGAGCTCCGGCACGTGAGGGATCATCCTAGAGATCAGATCATCGGAGATCCTCGTGACGGTGTCAGAACTCGAAGAGGTACCATTAACGAGATTTTGCATCTTAGCTTCCTGTCACAGGTTGAGCCAAATAAGTTCGACGAGGCGAACAAAGATGCGGCATGGATTTTGGCCATGCAAGATGAACTACATCAATTCGAACGATGCAACGTTTGGACGCTGGTTCCCAGACCACACAAGCAGAATGTGATTGGCACCAAGTGGATCTTCAGAAACAAACTAGATGAACATGGTGTCATCATAAAGAACAAGGCAAGGCTGGTGGCTCAAGGTTACAGACAGGAGGAGGGGATTGACTTCGACCAGACCTTTGCACCAGTGGCAAGGCTCGAGGCAATCAGATTGTTCCTGGCGTATGCTTCGCACAAAGGATTCACAGTCTATCAAATGGATGTGAAATCAGCATTCTTGAACGGAGACCTGAAAGAGGAAGTATACGTCGCTCAACCCCCAGGTTTTGTCAATCCTACTTATCCCAATCATGTATATTTTCTTAATAAAGCTCTATATGGTTTAAAACAAGCTCCACGAGCTTGGTATGAGACTTTATCTAGTTTTCTTCTTGAGAACAAGTTCTCTATAGGGAAAATAGATAAGATATTGTTTCTCAGGGAAGTCAAAGGCAAGATTTTGGTGGTGCAAATCTATGTCGATGACATAATATTCGGCTCAACGGACAACAATCTTTGCAAAAAGTTTTCCAAACTTATGCAAGGAAAGTTTGAAATGAGCAGTATGGGAGAGCTAAAGTATTTCTTAGGACTTCAAGTGAAACAATCTGAGGATGGAATCTTCATCTCTCAGATGAAGTTCACAAATGAACTCCTCAAGAAATTCGGTATGGAGAATGCAACCTCTATGAGGACTCCAATGGGATCCACTATGTCTCTGGATAAGGATGAGAAAGGTAAACCTTTCGATGAAACCAAATACAGAAGCATCATTGGATCCCTGCTCTACCTTACTGCCAGTAGACCGGATATCATGTTCTCCACACGTGTCTGTGCCAGATATCAGGTGAACACTAAGGAATCTCACTATGTCGCTGCAAAGCAAATTCTAAGATACCTTAAAGGTACTCCCAATCTTGGCTTGTGGTACCCGAGAAACAATGATGTCGAGCTAATAGGTTTTTCAGATGCTGATTTTGCAGGAAGTAGGGATGACAGGAAAAGCACTTCCGGGACGTGTCAATTCCTCGGAAGAAGGCTTATCTCGTGGAACAGCAAGAAGCAGAATTGTGTAGCTACCTCCACAGCAGAGTCTGAGTACATCTTGGCAGGCAGCTGTTGCGCACAACTCCTATGGATCAGAAACCAGTTAGCCAACTACGACCTTCAGTTCAAGAAAGTATCAATGTACTGCGACTCCTCCAGTGCAATTGCAATTGCCAACAATCCGGTATCGCACAGCAGAACGAAGCATATTGAAGGGTGCTACCACTTCATTCGGGAGCACGTGGAGAACAAGGACATCTCTCTCTGTTATGTCCCCACGGACAAGCAGATTGCAGATATATTCACAAAGCCCTTAGACGAGGCCAAGTTCAGTCTTTTCAAAACCGAATTGGGGATGCTAAACTATGAGGAATGAAGACTACAGAAGCTCCAGGATCGTGCCTCTAGGGGGAGCCTCTGCCAGGAACTCAAGTGTGAGCACAGGTGCAAGAACTGAGGGGGAGCAAGGGGTCAAATGCTACAGACCCAGATTTGCAGAAGCCGAAAAGGGGGAGATTACCCTCTCGGCTAAGGCTAAGGTGGCTCCAGGTGGCTCCAAGTTTGCCCTCAAGAAATTGGTATTGATAATGAATATCTCTCTCAACTCAATTTCAAGTTTATGATTTTCATTCCCATACGCTCTATTCACCTTAGCTTGTAGGGTTTAGGCTTCTCCAAATAGGGGGAGATTGTTGGGTATTGTATCCACAACATACCTGATTTGAAGAAGCCCCTGAACAAGCTAAGGTCAATATACAATGTATTTGATAAAATATTTCAAGTTGTGCTTGCAGTTATTCCACGCTAAGTGCACACCAATGTCAGGGTGCAGTAGGTCAATATACACGGGTCTGCACGACGTAATCCCTCGTTGAGCAGATCAGTGTGTTGGCCTACGTGTACTCTCTCTATTGGAGTGTACTTACTTTCAAGTACATGGCTGTGATTATGCAAGAGCAGACAAGGAGCAAGGATGGGTCAAAGAGCAGCTTTTGGGAGGAAAGACGAAAAATCGTCTAAGTGATAATCGACGAGAATCACCAAGTGATTCTCGCCGATTCGGCGAGAATCACTAGTGATTCTCCCCGAATCGTCGAGAATCACTGGCTGATTCTCTCCGTTTCTTTCCGGCTACATTAAAGCATGCAAATCTGGCGCTAAGTCATATTCGTCGAGAATCATCAAGTGATTCGGCGAGAATCATCAAGTGATTCGGCGAGAATCACTAGTGATTCTCGCCGAATCGTCGAGAATCACCGGCTGATTCTCGCTGACTCGTCGAGAATCACCTTCGATTCTCACCAAATCTGACTTGGACAATCTTCTGGAAACCGCTGGACCGGACTCTGCCGCTGGCACTGTTTTGAACCAGAATTAGGGTTTCTTCTGGTGGGACCCACAACGGTCATTAAGGAGTATACTTGTGTATAAATACATGCGTATTTTTGAACAGTGGACACACACAGAAAGAAATACACGAGCCGCCGACCTTGACCTAGATCGCGATACCTGCTCCGCCGCCGTCGCCGCTCGTGGTAGTCGATCGCCGGCAGTTTGATCGTGATTCTTCTAGATCTTCCGGCGACAGAAGCTTAGCCAAGCGTAGCGTCTCACGCGTCTAACCAGAGATCCCTTGTCTCTTGATTTGTTGATCGGAAAAACCTTCCCCGTCCGAATCGATCGAGACGATCGATCCTAGTGTGACCGTTGGAATACCTTGCTAGCTTTGCTACGAAGTTTGAATCTCCAAAGTACAGCAGCCGCACACCGTTGTCGCCGCCGATCCCGAGAACCAAGCCGCCGCCCTTCTTGCCGCCGCCGGTTCCGGGGGGACTCTCTCCAAGTGAGATCTAGGATTGTGGACTCTTCGTTGACTTCAAGAACACGTCATCGAACGAAGAGGGACACCTTAGTCTCCAAAAGTTGTTTGTATTTCTTGTACATTCTATTTCCATTCTTGTTGTAAAGGAACGTTGGTTCCTAGTTGTAAGGGTTGGGTGCAACCCGTGTTGTGGGAATGTTGTCTCCTACGTGTGGAAGGGTTCCTTCCGATAGTGCAAGGATTGGATTTCAATCCTGTTGGTGAAGTGACCGAGTCGTCCCTTGTTGGGAGATAGGTCGAAGAGGGAAAGTGGATGTACCCAAATCGGGGAACCACTATAAATAGCTTGTGTACCTTCTTTGCTGTGCTGTTTTGTTATCTTGTGCAGGTACAATTTTAAATTCCGCAAAAACACTGCACGTCACCTATTCCCCCCCCATAGGTGAAGATAGTTGACACTAGGTGGACTTTCAGCATGCAACAACAAAAGTCTTTATTGATAACAACAATCTTCTTTACAAAGTGAGACATAAATGACGAGACATGATTCGCCAAAACCACCACAGGGAGTATAGCGACAATTCCAAAAAAAAAGACAAGTCAAGCCATGCGGACTCAAACACGAAGTCGCTGGATCTACTACTAAGGAGTCCGCACAGTTCGCCACGTTGCCAGACTGCAACACAAGTCGGCGGACTGCCCGTTTTTCCAATGCTAACTCTAGCCGCTGATCTGCAAGCCGCCTGACTACGAGGTCACCTAGCCGCCAGACTACACAAGTTGCGATGCCGAACTGAACAGGCCGCCTAAAGCAGGCGACTTATTGAACCATGGAAACAAGTTTCCAAAGAGAAAACCGCCTGGTCATTATCCGCGACCTGCTGTTTACCTCCTGTTGCTTAACCGCAGAGTCCGCACTGTCCCTGACTGCAATCAGAGCCAAGTCCTGGCTTTACAGTGCTATCCGCACAACCTGCACAACACAAACCGGTCAATACAGCCTATTATTAGCGTTTCTCGTGAACCAGATGTTGTTTCTCGAGACCCAAAATTTCTTTTCTCGAGAACCAGAGATTCTTTCTCGAGATGTATTATTGTTCTCGAGTAACATATGAGTCGTTCTCGAGTAACAGGTCTATTATTTCTCGAGATACTAGTATTCCACCTCTACATTTTTCTTAAGTGTTTTTCTCGAGAACTTCATACCGCTTCTTGAGAAACAGACATTTTTTTTCGAGAACAATTACCTCTCTCGAGAAATGAAGTTCCATTTTCTGAAATTTCCTAAGTACCTGACAGAAGCATTTTCAAATTGATCTCTTTTCTTATTGGTCCACATGTGCTCTCATTAATGATTATGACCGTTAGGCAAGTCCTATAAAAGGTCTTATCATAATTTACTAACCCTAACAAGAGAAATATAAGTATTCTGAATCTCAATTTTCATTCTAAATCGGGAAGCTTCGCCGTTATTTATCTTCTTTGTCACCGCTGACTTTCTCTGATCCAAGAGATTCAGAACAAGAAGTTTCAACAGATCAAGATTTTCAACATCAACAGATCTATTCCTTGATCGTGCTGATTCTAAAGTTTTCAGATCCAAAGATTTCGCCTTTGTCTTCTTCGATCCTTTTCTGACAGAGCTTCATATTTCAAGAAGGAAGAAGGGCCGAAGATTCAGATCTGAAGTATTACTATTTGTATATTTTATGTACAATTTTTTTATTTCTATAGAAGACTCCTCTTCGAGTTGTAGGAGCTTTGTTCTCTGAGATTTTTGTAGGAGTGTTTGACTCCGAGTTGTAGGGGCATTGCTCCAAGTGGTAGGATTGCTTTCAATCCGAGAGAATAGTGGAATAGCCGAGTCTAGTGTGTTGCTAGATCGGTGAGGTGAAAGTGGATGTACCCAAGTTTGGGGAACTACAATAATTCTTGGTGTCGTCTGTGGTTGCTTGTTTACTTTCTGTGCATCGCTCGTACAAATTTTTATTCCGCAAAAAGACGCAGAACTCACATATTCACCCCCTCTAGGTGATTTAGGTAGACAACTTAAACATTTTCAATTAGTGATTGGTGCCATTAATATCCGATAAGAGTAATAGAGAGCTTGTAAATCATCATCTGATAGAGCTTCATGCAAGCAGTTCATATAAGATGAGTATAATTGAACTGAATGTTTCAAATCCTTTTGATAGGTCAGATTTAACCTATTAACATGTGAAAAGCCAGTTGATAAAAGGAGGTCTATACTCGGAGATGGCCAAAAAAGGCCGGATGCTACCACAGGTGTTTTCCGTGGGCCTTAAGCATCGCCTGCTCGAGAAAGGTCATCAGGAGTGCAGTCATACTTAGAGCGGACTGGCCGCGCTTCCTTTAGAAGGGAAAAAGAAGGGAAAAGCATAGAAAATCCTGAGAAGGATCGTTAGATACACTGCTCTCATGCCTTAGGTTATAACATCGCTGACCAGTTAGGCCAGGTACGCCAAGTGGTCTATAGCATTGCTCGCCTTTGGAAAGATCAGCGGAGTTGTGGATCCCGCGAAAGCACGAATTGAGAGTACCATAGAGTATTCGGCCATCATAGTCATGAGATGATTGAAGAGACAAAGCTACACTTGATTGTCATTGCTTGTGAAGCGAAGATCATCGTAACTGTAATGTATCCTTAGCGCAACACAACAGAGATAACACATGGGACCTCCCTTGATGCACGCTTCGTGTTAGATACCGGCAAGGATCCGAAGTCCCGTAATCCACCGCACGAGAGTTATATGGCTACCATTACACATACGCGAACACTCCCCACTATATATGGTTATCGTGGTCTTACACTAGAGTCTAATCTCGAGGGGGCCCATAGCAAGACTCTGCGATGTCTCGGTGGTTCAGTGATCTATTTGGAAAAGATAAAATAGAGGAGGAAGCACTCCAAAAAAGGGAAAAGTATCAGTATGGGATCTCTGACGTAAACTTCATTGAAATGAATGAGAGAAACACTTAAAAGTGTTTTAGAAAGAAAATGTTTGAAATATGTAAAGTAAGAGTAACCAGCAATGATTGCGAGGAGCTTTCAGAACTATGATGCCCTTCTCCTACTCAGAATATTAGAGCCGCCCGATACATTTCTTGATCAACAATCTCAATGTCCAAAATCTCTTTCTGGAATCAATTTAAAACTGAGACCAAGTCTCGTTTTCTCGTTGCCTGATCTCAAAGAGGGATTCTGGACCTCCTTTCTCTTTGTTGAAGTGGAAAACCTGAGCAAGGACTCCCTTCACAGATCAGCAAAGGAAGTGATGGGCTGAGGGCGCAGTCCATAAAACCAATCCCTCACTTGTTCATCAAAAGTTATTATAAGGAGCTTGCATTTGGTAGCATCTGAGAGAGTCTTGAGAGCTATGGCTGATTCAAAAGCTTGAAGGTACTTCATTGGATCAGTCTCTCCAATGTAAGTTGGTAACCGCGGCTCTCAGAAATTAGCTAGAGTTGGTTCATGTCGAACATTCTCTGAAAATGGTGACGGCTCTTCCTGCTCTCCTACAACATAAGGAAAGAAGGGAGCACAAGTTGTGGCTGCAAAAGGAGAAGGAGGATAGAAGGGAAAAGCTACTGCAGGAGGAGTAAAGACAGGAATTGATGAGTAAGGACGACTTCCCTGAAAGTTTAGAAATCTTGCTGGACTTCCCTGGGTAGCTTCCCGAAAGAAGTTTTAACGAGCAGCAAACTCATCATTTTGAGGCCGCAAAGGGGATGTAGGCCCTTGCGGAAAGGTTGGTGTGTAAGCAGGAGGATAGACCGGCGGGTAAGCTGGAGGGTAGGCTTGCTGATTATCCAATATTTGTGTTAGATTAACTGGATGAATTGGTGTTGCTGCAGACTGCATTTCTAATCGCTGCGCAATTGCAGCTAGAGTACGGTTGATTGCCTGAAACTGTTGGGCGGTTTCCCATCGTGATTTCTCCATGGCTTCCCAGAGAGGATCTTCATTAGGACTTGATGGAGCAAGGATCTCGGCTGATTGACGATCTGTCATGGCTAACTGCTAGATTTCACCGTCTGTTCTACATCTGAAGGTCGCGTGTTAACTGTTGATGTGCGGAAAGTGGAGGAGAGGAGGCCGCAGGCACCAGCAGCTAACGGGTGTGTTCGGTCTCACAAGCAAGGTGATGATGTGAAGAGGTTGATTAAGGATGCGGGGAAAAGCTTTTGAGTGCTCGAGAGTAGAGCAAACACTTAATCAAGGGTTGCGGGGATAGAGGAAAGGAGGATGCTGGTCCGAGTGTGGAGATGGCCTGGAGGTTGATGAAGAACTGTCGAGCATACGGTTATTTGATGGTTTGGTTTGCAAGTTGATGCCGACAGAAGGAAGTTGAGAAGAGGAGAGGGTCGCTAATAGTGGCAACAGTAGACTTCGCCCGCCACGACTTAAATGCCATTCTTACGACGGGCTTTCCTTTGATTAATATTCAGTGTTACAGCTTGATTTGCACCTTTATATGTAAAGCAAATAAATGGTACAAAGGGGGAAGTTGGCAGCTATGGAAAGAAGTTGATAGGAGGCCGCACAGACTAAGTAGAGAGGTCGACAGACCGAGCGGATAACTGATCCCGCAGCTCGCTAGAGTAAGCCGAGCGGACTGTGCGATCAGGCAGAGATGATCGTTGAGGTCGCGTGGACTAGGAAGTGGAGTATGCAGGATCTGATGTCTTGACCTTATCATCAGTTGTCCTCATACGCGCGTGTCCCTATGTCTGTGTCTGTCCCCCTGAATGAGATGTATGTGGCATTATTTATAGGCCCGAAGAGGTAACGGCTTTTGGTAACGTCACCCCCGGTGAGTCGGTAAGTTTTTCGAGTAGAATGAGGATTCCGTCAAGCTCTCACTAGGTCGCGCGGTTAGGGACTTGTCTTTTGGAGATGATCTATTGTTGGCGGACTGGGACGAGTCCGCCTCTACTGTACTAAGAGACACCGTGCCGAGCTATGCGGGCTAAGGATTTGTCCGCTTCTTGCTGGGAAGAGGCCGGTACTAAGCGACCCCCTGCAGGGAAGCGTGCTGGGGGAAATGGTTTGCCAATGCAGGCCGACTGAAGAGTTGGACTGCATAAAAAGTCCGCCCAGCCCACGGCGGACGGGATGAGCCCGCTGAATGTTTGTGAGGATTGACGGAGAGCTGGAGCAAGTCCACCCTCCTTGGGCGGACTGAGATTAAGTCCGCGAACTGTAAGCGGATGAGAGCTAGTTGACTAGGCGACCTGGCGGGCTGAAGAAGTAGGTCGCCACCTTTGCTGAAGTCCGCCTTCTGTTGGACAATCTTGCCACCCCTGCTAGGCGGCGTGGAGATTGTCGCCCTTTGTTGGACGACCTGAAGACATGTTGCCATCTGCCAGGCAGACTGAGGTGGAGTAGGTCACTCCCGCTGGTGAGTGACCCAAAGAGTCCGTGACTTAGTTGGGTGGCCCGCACCTGTTGGAATAGAGAGAACCTTTGTGCGGTCAGCTGATCTAACCACGTACCCTGCTGGGGCGGACAGGGGTAGCTTTTCGCAGCCCGTGCAGAACGAGTGGCTGCTACGCGTCCTGAGCGGTTAGACAGCCCTAGCCGTGCCGCCTGAGCGGACAGAGAAGTCTGTCCGCCCATCCTTAGACTGGTCGCGACCTTCAGGGGGAACCTGGAGCAAGCCGCGACTAGTAAGCTGGCTACCTTGGGAGGGATCGTCTATTTCTTGGTTAACATTATAGGAACACAAAATCTTGGACACTGGTACCCAGACACCACCAATTTCACACTACACAGGTACTCTGACTCAGATTGTGCGGGATGTTCACTTGATCACAAGAGCACAAGTTGTACATGTCATTTCCTAGGCCCTGCACTAGTCTCCTGGTCAAGCCACAAATAGAACTCGGTTGCAATCTCCACCGCTGAAGCCGAGTATATCGCCTTAGGAAGATATTGCACACAAACACCGTGGATGTCTCAAACGTTAGAGGACTTTAGCCAAACATATAGGAACGTTACACTTAGGTGTGACAACAAGAGTGCCATAGACTTGATAAATAATCCAGTGAATCATTCACGATCAAACATATTGACGTGTGTCCCTGATTCATTCGATATCACATTAAAAAGGAGAACGGGAGAGTAAGCTTCATTGGCACCGATGACCAACTAGCTGACATATTCACTAAACCAATCCCAGATACACGTTTCTCATTACTTCGTGTCGAGCTGGGCATTTTGAAACTCTCTTCATAGTCATCATTTTTTGTTTGCTTGTGTGTTTTTTCTTTGGTTGTTTTTGTCTATGTTTAATTTTTTTGTTTATTTGCTTGTGTGTTAGTTATTTGAGTTCCTTTGTCGACTTTTTTTAAATAAAAACAAATATATATATATATATATATATAATAAAACAAAAAAATTTGTGAACTGACCATGTCTTACGTGCACATATGACATTGATTTAGACCATAATACGTACGTATAATGTTTGAGTTCGGACTGTTAATCTACGTAAACACTGTCCTTCGGTCATGGTGTGTCTAATCTATAGGTGCTTAGGCACTGAGTGCGACATTACATGTTACTGTATGTTGACTACGCCTCTAGGTATGTGTGAGGATTTAGATAGGGGAATGCTTCACATTATTCACACATCCCTAGACGGAGCACTTGTGTACAAATACTAGGGTTACATGCTATAACTTGTGACATTGCATCTTAACACGTTAGAAATACTTTGAATAATCAATGTCACGATATATTTATATGCGTATATGAAGATCAAAACTTCGGGCCAAATCTCTAGTGCTAAGGTCCTATGTATACAAGTTAAAGTGTATTTATCTAGGCGGATAGATTTCGATTGACTCGGGGCTCTTTGAACTCACAAAAAATATATAAAAGTGATAGCTCAAAGCAAACTAAAGAGAAAACTATGCAAGCTATCACATGTTATGTCAAGAACCCTCCAATCAATACTCATTCCCCCTGATAAGTCTTTATGAGCATTGTGAGGATGAGCACCATAGTTCAAAGAATCATTTCGATCTTGTGCACAGACTTTAACTTAAGCTTAGTGCCCCTAGTTCAAGTCTTGGTATGACATAGATAGCTATGTGACGTGATTATTCACTATATTTCTCTTGTGTTAGCATTTTAAAGGATCGAGATAAACATGTAAAATATGATATTTTTACTTGGTGTTTTCTCTCTTATTGATGCAACATGTATACGTCATTGCCTTATTTAACACTTCCATGCATAAGAATTGGACTAAAACTACACTATATGTTTTTAGCACAATACGTACTAGCTCATGATGTACACTCATGATGTTTATAAAGTTTTTTATCTATGTCTGTGTATTCTACTCCAGTTTATGACCCATATGCTTTATATTCTTTGATTTGAGTTTTTTTTGGGTCACCCCTATGTTTAACACGTCTACTTTTACCTTATGTGTGCATTGTATACTATCTATATAACGCTTATCATATCTACTATTTTTATCCCGCATGTCTGGTTGGCCTTACCCCGCCCCTGTTTGATATTATCAAAGGGGGAGAATAGATTGTTCTTGAGTATGAGTCACGATTTAGGAAAGGTCACATGTAGGGGGAGCATATTAACAATGTGTGCACATAGATAGGGGGAGCATGTCGAACATGTAGATATGGGGAGTGTGCGTGTAGGGGAGCTATATAGAGAACCTAAAACCTAAACTTTCAAGATTATCTATTAAATATATTCACTCTATCATACATCTCATTGTTAATTCTCATGAACGGGATTTGATATTATCAAAAAGGAGAGTTTGTTGGAACTGATGTTTCACATTCCCTGTGTTTGAGAATATCAACTCCCGGGTAGTATTTGATCAATTCTTATGTTGATAGAGTGTGCAGGTTGATACGTGTAAGCAAAGAAAAAAAAGACACCTATGGATACTACCGCCGAGCGATAGAAGTTACCGTGGGGCGGTAGCGGTGAATTAAATCGACAGAGCGCTCGGGAAGCTATCGCTTCACGCTTGTCCTACCGCCCTCGCTAGCCCACTCAATGCTCCAAGGCGTTGAGAGCGTTGAGACAATACTACTGTCGGGCGATAGCTCTGGTACCGCACCGCGGTAGGCTGCCTAACGCCTCAAGGAATTGAGAGCATTGAGACAGCACTACCGCTGGGCGCTAGCATGGTATCGCGCCGAGGTAATCCACTCAATGCTTTAAGGCATTGAGTGTGTTGAGGCTGGCCTATCGCCGGGCGCTAGCATGGTACCGCACCGCGGTAGTCACTCAATGCTTCAAGGGGTTGAGGGCGTTGAGACAGGGCTACCGTCGGGCACTATCTGCTTACCACGCCGCGCTAGCATTGGAAAAAGGAAAACATTCATTTTGAATATTTTTCCTAATGTGGAGGATAGCTGGTACATCAAGCACGCGAACCTACCATCGGGCGCTAGTCTTACCGCCGGCAGTAGCCTATTTTCACGAAGACGTATAAAAGGCAGCCTCAGTTTCTGTGATGTGGATTCAACGATGAAAAAGAGACAGGAGTTCGTGCATTCTAGGGTTCGGCCACTCTCTTTGCATTCCATTCCAAAGGACTCTGTTGAAGAAGAAGAAAGTCGTCTCCCTCCCATTCGCACGCGTAGAAATCTAGAGATCCAAGATCTACATCGAATATGAAGAGCCGATCGGTCTCTTGCATATAAAGATCTCAAGCACCAATCGCCGATCGTTCGACGGAGAAATTATTAAGAGGGAGAACTTAATCTTTTAGATTATTTACATCCTTATTCTTGTAATTTTTTTCTGAACTTTGTGGTGAGGAAAATCGACCGGTAAGGCTCATCGAAATCCGGGTAGGATTCCGCGAAAAATCATCCCAGGGTAGGGATGTCTAGATCGAAGGATCTAGCGGGGCTCTAAGCTTCCTTGCATGGAGGTGAAGAGCCGGCTCAAATACCATTCTTGGAGGGAAAGGGATAGAGCCAACCGTTCCATGGAGCGGGTCAGTATAGAAAGCAAAAGAATTATTTTTATCTTCACCGCCTTCAATCTACGGCGTTACGGGGATCACAATTTTGTGATTGTAAAAACTTTTGTTATTTTAAATTCTTGCAATGAAATTTATTACTACTTCAATGTTTCTGCTGTGATTGTTAGACTGAATTACTCTGTGTGGTGTAAAAGAAAATTCGTACCAGAAAACGATTTCATAGACTTACCATCGCGCATTAGCGACCTAACGCCCTGCGGTAGCTTCAAGGACTTGATTTTCTGTGATTGAATATTTTTAAATTTCTATTAACGTGAAAAACCTTATTCCAACCTAAGGTTGGCCACTAGATCCAACACATCCCACCATAGCCTCGCCTTACCATCTAACAAGAAGGTAGCCACAATGACTTTTTGCCACTCCTCCATTTCAGTTGTCGTAAGGACTCTCTTTATTCTTGAGAGCCAATCTTTGGCTTATACAGGGGTTCCTGTACCCGCAAACACAGGAGGATTGAAACTCATAACGTGTTTTAATTGCTTCTCCATCGCTCTCCTTATGGCCACTGGCTCAATGGCAACTTGTCTCACCGCTATATGCTCAACTACGCCAACCGGTTCCTGGACCACCGTATGAGTAGGAGGTTGTATCTGACCTCCTGGTTGTGCGTTCATTAATGCGAACACGGCTTCAACAACCAACCGTATATTTTCTGTAGAAGGAGGAGGCGTTAGCACCTCATTTGGTGCACTACTCTCCACTGAGTGCTGGGGTTCTTGCTGCCCCGCACCACTTCTAGTCTCCTACAATATGAAACACACAATTAAGCAACTAATAATATTGCCAAAAGCAATTATAAGAACGTGCAAGTTCCTCAAACATGTGTATTTTCATTCCTAAGTGGACATTGTTGAGTTTGTTTTGTTATAATGGTAAACAGATACACGTGCTCGCCACCCCTCAAAAGAATTCGACCGCGAATTCGTAGGAGGAAGACCAAGATAAGCTGATACCAAAATTGTAACACCTCTGTCCGTCACATAAAATATAATAGAGGGTCCGGCTGGGGCCCCACACCATATTAAATAAATAGACAGCGGAATTACAGGTTAATATCAAAAACTATATGCATCCTAACTCAGAGCATTTTAGCAGAAGCTTTAGGGGTTAAAATTTGAACTAAAGTACAATAGCAATGTCCAGTATATTAATACATGAATGTTTATTACAAAATGCAAAAAAGTCACTGTCGCCTAGCGACAGTCACTGTTGCCCGACGATAAGGAACAACAGTTTAAAACTATTCTGGCCTTAAGGCCTTACATTTACACTTTACAAGATGTGGATTACAGACATCGACACGCAGACCGGCCACACATGAAAGAAATAAACTTCGCTTGGCCTTCAAGGGCTGGCATAGCTTCTAGGGCTTTAGCCCGTTACTTCCCGCTCGGCTCTCCAACACCTGCACAGTAACAATCCACCACAAGGATGAAAAACAAGGCAACGACCATCATTTAGCTTACCAATTTATAACGACCCTACCCAATTCCCGATGCAGCGATATTCCTTCCCTGCAGGAATAACATGTATACAAAGTGGAAATAATCATTCAACATAGACGCGAGCTTAACAACCACACACCACGTGCACTCATGGCACATTATTGGCGTGCCAAAGTTTCAGGCCCCACAACCATTCTCAGTCCCAGACTTGATGGCAACACCTGAGCATTTATCTCTTTTCTTCCTATGAGTCGACAACATCAAAGGAGTTCTATTAATTTGAGATCCAATCCAGTGACACACTCCAAGTAGATTGTCATAAGGTAGGTGCAGGTCAACCTTTCCCGTTGCTCAGACCGTCATATGTTGAAAGTCAAAATCTTCATGGTCGTAACATGATGGGGGACTGCATTTCCTTCATGCCCCAGCAGATCATTTTAAGTTCCTACTAACAAAAAATTACAGCCATCAGGTCTCGAGGAGATAGGACTTACCATTAGTAGCCCGCAGGTCACCCAGAGACATGCTACATAGCTCGCTAGGAGCTATCGCCTCGCGATAGGGAGCTGAGTTTCATTGCTTCCTTAATTTGGGGTTTTCCTAAAGATTAACTCCAATAGTTTATTGCAGTCTCCTGCAAACCCCTAGACCCTGGATTTCACACGTTTATCCACGGAGTTTTCTCTGGCACATAAATCAAAACATCACCAATCCAAACTAACCTGTATATATGTGCTTCACACAACATGCCTATTCTATACTGCGTATTTCCGGATCTATATACAAATTTATCAGGGACATCATGTATCAACCCAAATGGAATTCCCTTGATTCCCCCCCCCCCTTTTGGTGGGGGATTCCTTGCTTATGCAAAAAGTAGGACTTCACTTGTCCAAGAAGGAAGATCGTTACCCTTGTAGTCTGTTTTGGAGCCATGAACGAGCTTTTGTGTCCGATTGGAAAGGAACGCTCCACTTTCCTCTTCACAGATCTAGCCTTGGTTCTCAATTCTGACCTCAGAATCTCCTTCACCAAGCCTTCCAAGCTCAGCTTCAGCCTTCTTCCTTAGCTCCTTCTTCCAAGAGAGCAAATGGAAATGAAGAGAGAGAGAAAGAGAAGTGAAATGAGACTTTTCTTGATCTCTCATCTTCTTAAGTGGCCTCGAGATTAATCTCAGCCATATTACCATTGCATCAAAAGGAAGCAAAGGCCACGATTTCTATTGAATAGTCAACATTAACACTATCGTCTGGCGACATCCGCTATCGCCTGGGCGATATCGTCGATAGTTGCTTTGAACCCGTCAACCACCGCTCTTTGGTCGTCGCCCTGCCATTTGACACGTGTCCGCACATATATGGTAGTATCGCCTAGATATATCCACTGTCGACTTTTCGATAGCTCACTGAACGCTTTTACGACATTGAGTGCGTTGAGTTCACTCAACGCTTTAAGGCATCGAGAGCGTTGAGAGCCGGGGCTATCGCCACGCGATACCCACTATTAACACACGATAGTCTCTTATTCAATGATTCGTCGAAAGGCATCGAGTGTGTTGAGCTCACTGAACACTTCATGGTGTCGAGTGCTATTGCTATCATCGCTGGCGATACCCACTGTCGCTTGGCGATAGCGATCAAAAGCTCTACTATCATTTTGGGGTATTACACATCATGTGCAGGATGTTCCTTGGAACAAGTTTAGACAGGTTGTCTAAGTGGTTGTGATAGGTGGTCACAAGGTAGAAAGGCAGAGAGAAAAAAATTCTGTCTAAGTCCACAGGCATTGAGTGAAGCCAGTTCACTTAACGACAGATGCCAAAAAGCACTGAATAAGGTGTGGACTGTCAAAGCGTAGCAGTTTGCAAAGCTATTCTGCGGCTAAGTCCACATGCGTTTAGTGAAGGTAGTTCACTCAACACCATATAATAAGAGGCGTCGAGTAAAGCTGAGTCTGTCAAAGCCTCAGCATTGACAAGCAGAAAAATCGACTAAGTCCAGAATTATTGAGGGAGGATAGCTCACTCAATACCTGAAGAGAATCGTTGAGTCAAGATCAAGCATTTGAAGTTTCGGTCAAAGAATTTTGGCAAAGTCCAGAAGCATTGAGTGAGGACAGCTCACTCAATGCCCAAAGCAGAAGGCGTCGACAGAGCAATGTTCAGTCAAAGCCTCAGGAAAGATAGACAAAAAAATCTGTCTAAGCACATATGCGTTGAGTGAGGACAACTCACTCAACGCATGCTCATCAAGAAGTTGCGGCTAAGTACAGAAGCATTGAGTGAAGTCAGTTCACTCAACGCCTCATCAAAAAGACAGGATAAGGCAGAAGCATTGGCTAATGAAGGCTCACTCAACGCATTCATAAAACAAGTTGTAGCTAAGTACGAAAGCGTTGAGTGAAGCCACTTCACTCAACACCTCAACAAGAAGGAAGGCATTCAGAAAAGCTACGAAGTCTAGGGGTATTGAGTGATGAAGGTTCACTCAACCCACTCAATGCCTGCTAGTGCAGAAGAAATTGGCCAAGTCCAAAAGCATTGAGTGAAGGCTATTCACTCAATGCACTCAATGCCTAGTAGGGCAGAATTTGGCTAAGTCAAGTTGGCATTAAGTGATGAAGGCTCACTCAATGCACTTAATGCCTAATCAGCAGAAGGATTATCTAAGGACAAAAGCATTGAGTGATGGCTATTCACTCAACGCACTCAACACCTGGAAGTGCAGTTATTGTGAATAAGCGTTTTTGCGCTGAGTGAAAGCCATTCACTCAATGCACTCAATGCCTGGGATGAAACTGAGAATTTGAGTAAGTTCATAAATGCTGATGTCACCATGAGTCAGCAAGGTTTCAAATTGTTGCAGGAAAGCTACAACAGACGACAAACGATGTCGTAGGTATAAAGTACGACTTCTATATATAAAGATAAGTTGCGGCCAACAACTTTAATGGGGCCCACAGGTCATTGGACGACGAAATATAAAAGGGATAAGTTCGGCAGATGCAAAGACAACTTTTGGGGTTTATCATTTCGCAAAGAGGCGGAACTTCATCTTCTTCCTCTCGCCATTATTGCAGAGCCTGAAGGAGAAGTTCTAACTTCTGATCTGAGAGTTTAACAAGGTATTTGTTGCGAGTTTCACCTACAACAACAAGATTAGAGAAATCTCTGAGGAAGAAGAAGCGGCCAAGGCAAAACCCTAGCTGCAGCTGATCTGGAAGGAAGAAGTAAGCTGTTGTAATCAACACCATGAACAACTAGTTCAGAAAAATCTCTAAGGTAAAAGAAGAAGCAGCAAGGTTCTACCCTAGCTGTAGCAACAGGAAGCAAATAGAAGATAACCCCGATGCCAGCGGCCGCTCCAAATGCGCCCAACACTTCACCGACTACTGCTTCTTTGAAGGGAACATGATCGAAGCGGAGCTCGCAGAGTTCATAACTGACTACGTTCCTCCTGGCTTTGAGGCGCGCCGACCCATGGAGAAGGAAGCCATCAACACCTTCTACTCCGATGAGCTCTCCTTCCCCATCTAGCATTTTAAGGTGGGGTTGCACTTACCACTCTAGCCGAAAGTCTGTTAGATACTGAAGTATTATGGCGCGGTGCCTGCGCAACTCAACTCGAATGCCATTTCCATGATGGTGGCGTTCGTGTGCTTCCTCCGCTAGGAACGAATAGAGTTCAACCTGACCGTCTCCAGGAAACTCTTCTCCTACAAGGCAACCCCAGATGGCGTCGCCTACGTCGGGGGATCCCTCATCAAAGTTCACGAGATCGCGAAAAAGCATCATAATTGGATGACCAAGATCGTCTTCATCAAGTGCGATCCCGGCAACATCCCTTACTTGCCCTAGCAAAAAAATGAGGAAGTGTACTGCCCCACTGCCGTGTCCGGCAACGATGCCGAGCTCCATAAATTCTTCATCCACAAAGACTTCGAGGTCGCCTTCCTGTGGAGGGGCCTCGACTCACTCCTCCCCGTTCTTCCCGGCGAAGGTACTTTCTCTTTTTCTTTTTGCTCAGCTCGCTAAACACCATAGAATTTTTCTAACTAAGTTTTTTCATGCAGGGGAGCGACTGATTCCCTCGAACCCGCCTTTCGCAGACTTGGGATTATTCCCTGACCACATTGCATGCAAGAAGGCAGCGGCGGCGGCCTGCCGAGATGAGCTGGCTTCATCCAAGCCCTTATCCAGCAAGAAGTGACCTGATCCTGCGAGATCCAGCTCGCCACATCGCCAATAACAACAAAAGAAGATGAAGAAAGCCGTGGTGGTCCCCCGGGCGATACAACAACAACAACAAATACCAAAATACATGAGCTCGCCCGAGACCACCGCGGATGGGTCGCCAGAGAGATCGCTAAAGGAGATCTTGGGCAAGGGGTAGGGGTGGCAAGTCCTCTGCTCCCCCTACTGCGAAGAAGGTGGCCAGCAAGCCGAGCACGCTGAAGGGACACCCCCTCTTTGGCTTTAATGGAAGGTGGAAAGTCTCAGCCAACAAGCCCATGGTTCAGTGGGACGAGCTGGCCCAACGAGTCTCCATCTCCACCCTCCACCACTCCTAGACCGAAATCCAGCTCTCCACTGGCCATGCCTATGCGCTCGGCTTCGGCCTCTATGGGCACGAGTACGCCGAGGCCTACAAGGGTATGACCCTGCGGCAGCTCAGCCACGAGGGCATGTATGCCCATATGCGAGCTATGGAGCTGCACCATATGATGATCCGTCACAGCTTCAACCTTAGCAACCACATGTAGAAAGCCGATCAGGTACGCGACGTCATGAAGGACAAAGCCGTCGACCTGGCGTGGTAGCTCGGCATAGCCGATAAGTTACTCGCCCAAGCCGCAGGCGGGCTAGTAAGTATCGTGTAGCTTCTCTCTCTTCTTACTTACGATTTTCCTGCCTTCTCCTTTATAAGTTCGTTTAACCTTTTGTTTTTCAGGACGCCGAGGCTGCTGATGAGTTGCGGGCTCGCACCATGGGGCTGGAGGAAGAGAATAACCAGCTGCGTGCCCGCTCCGCCGAGCTGGAGGCTCGCGTTGTCGGGCAGGAGGAGGAGAACGGGGTGCTGAAGGAGAAGAATAAGGGCCTTCACGGAGAGATCCTCCGTCAAGCGAAAATCTTATTACCCCCGAGCAACAACGAGCCCCCTTCCCTACAAGAGGCCGAGGGTCTTTAGCGAGGCCGAGGTCGTTGAATGGCTGCGGGTCAACTAGATCCAGTCCGCCGAATGCACCCTTTAGATGATGAAAGACACGAGGGTGTTGGTGGAGGGCTGTGAGGAGATCATGGCCCGGGACCTTATGCCGAGCCTGTTCCCGCCAACGCCGCCCAGTGAGAAGGAGGATAGCTTCGACATGCTCTTCGGGAAGGGTTTCAAAGACGACCTATTCGGAGGAGTGGGCAAAGACCGCCAGTCCGGAGGGGGAGGCGAGAGCTAACCCGCACCCCCTTTTTTTCTTTCCTTTTTTTCCTATAATTCTTTCACCCCTCTTTCTCTAACCTCGCCGAGACAAGCTCCTCTTTTTGTAACAACACTATATAAATGAAAACAGCTTTGTTATGAACTTTGTCTTAATTAATTTTTTTCTATCTTTTTTCTGAGCTTCCTTGCAGTGGTGTATTCGCTTGCGATCTCTCCTCCCCGGGGGACCTCGCATGCATAGATCTTGCCGTTGTAATGAATGTTAGGATTCGTACCCGCAAGTAGGTCTTTAGAGCTCGCCAGCCCTAGACGATACAAGGGTGTACCACTCGCCGCATTAGGCTCGCCACCCCCCAGCTTGCTAGCGAGCTACCTTCCTTCTCGCCAATATGAAGCCCAAACTTACCAAGGATTTCAAAGTAAAACTGAAGGGGCGTGGAGTGCCCTGCTGGAGCTTGCCTTTTTCGGTGGGTGCCAAGGACTCGGGTCGTCACCCCATTATCGAGCTTGTTAACCCAGAAATCGGTGATCCCTCCCAAGGTATCCAGCTTGCTAGTCGCGGCCTACTCCAGGTTCTCCCTGAAGGTTGCGACCAGTCAGTGTGGGCAGATAGACCTCTCTGTCCGCTCAGGCAGCACGGCTAGGGCTGTCTCCCCGGTCTAACCTCCCAACTCGCGCAGCAGCTGCTTGTTCTACAGGGGCTGCAGACTGCTTCCTCAGTCTGCCGCTGCAGGACATGTGGTTTGTTCAGCTAACCGCAATAGGGTTTTCTCCATGCCAATAGGTAGACTACCCAGGTAACTATGATAGGCTCAAATTCCTATCCGCGGAGACTGCCAGTTAGCCGCATGCTCGACAATCGGTCCACCAACCACTACACTAGGCGATCTATCTCCACGATGCCCAATGTCAGGCGACCTGCCTCTAGGTCGCCCAATAATAACAACTATTTAGGCCATCCATCAGCAGTTGCGACCTAATCCATTTCAATCTGCCCGGCAATAGGCGGCCTGCCCTCAAGGTCTCCAATAAGGGCGACAACCTCCAGGCCGCCCAGCAGGGGCAGCAAGCCTTCCCATCCTACAGGAGGCGGACTTCCACGACAGCGGCGACCTGCATCTTCAGTCCGCCAGGTTGCCCAATCGGTGAACTCACCCTATAGTTCGCGGACTCTCTTAGTCCGCCCAAGGATCGTGGACCAGTTCCATTAATCCACAAACATCTTGCAGACTCGTCTTCAGTCCGCAAAGTCATCAACTCACCAAGCGACGCCTCCAGTAGAGGCAGACTCATCTCGTCCACCGCGCTAAGTCCAGCTTTCCACCAGCAAACTTCCCTACAGAAGCGGCGGACTCGCTATGCAGCCCACAAATTACCTTTCCAACCGTTCCTTTCCAGTAAGGGGGAGGCTACTCCTCAGCCCGCACACTTTGGCGCGGGCTCACTAAGCATAACAGAGGTGGACTCGTCCCAGTCCGCCAAGTAGCAACTCCAGAAGACAAGTCCCTGACCGCGCGGCCTGGTGCGGACTCGGCGAACTCCAAGCTCTACTCGCACAAATCACCGCCTTACTGGGGGTGATGATACCAGAAGCCGTTATCTCCTCGGGCCTACAAATAGCCCCCATACCTCTTATTCTGGAGGACATAGACACGACGATAAATTCCAGCAAGGTCAAGCATCAGACTTTGCAGACTCCATTCTCTCAGTCCACGCGACCTCTGCCTTCTTTGCCGACCTCTCTCCTCAGGCCACTTGACCTCTGGTATTTTCTTTTCTTAGCCGCCAGCTTCCCCCTATGTACCCTTTATTTGCTTTCCATGTAAAGGTGCAACTCAAGCTGTAATAACTCAATATTAATCAAATGAAAGCCCGCCGCAGGAGTGGCATTTAAGCCGCGGTAGGCGAAGTCTACTGTTGCCGCTGCTAGCGGCCCCCTCTTCTTCTCAACTCACTTCTCTCGGCATCAATCTGCAAACACAACCATCAAAGTAACCGTCTGATCTACATTTCCTGATCAACCTTCCCAGCCATCTCCACACTTGGATCAACAACCTCCTTTCCTCTCCTCTATCCCCGCAACCCTTGATCAAGCATTTGTTCCACACTCGAGCAATCAGAAGCTTAACATCTCCATTATCCCCGCAATCAACCTCTTCATCTCATCATCATTGCTTGTGAGACCGAACACACCCATTAGCTGCTGGTGCCCGCGACAACCTTCTCATCCTCTCTCCGTTTCCGCGCATCAACAGTTAACACCCGGCCTTCAGATCCGAACAGACGGTGAAAACGAACAGTTTGCCATGTCAGATCATCAATTAGCCAAGAAATTTGCTCTAAGTCCTGGTAAGGACTCACTCTGTGAAGCCCTCTTGCTGACACGTCAGGAAACTACCCTGCAGTTGCAGTGAAGAAGGATCGAGCTCAGAATACACCTTAACTTCAAACAACCATAACTTTTGATTTAGGTGTCCAAGTATTCGAATTCAAGGCATCATAAGGTAAACATGAATACTCATGCTCATATACCTGATGGACTAACATCTTTTACAAAAGAAGAGCAAGCTTCTTATCCCTTCACACCTCATATTCGAAGGGAAGTTGTTCCATACGATTTCAAAGAACCTCGTCTGCCAGTCTACTCGGGGAAGAGGGATCCAGTTTCCCACATACAAATTTTTGAATCAATTGTTTCATTGAAAGCTCTATCAGATGGTATCAAATGCAAGCTCTTTATTATCTCTTTTGGTGCTCACGTGCTGGAATGGTTCTATCATTTACCACCTCTATCAATAACTTGCTTTGACGATTTTCGAACACAATTTCTCTCGAGGTTCGGAACCTTTAAGAAGAGAAAGCGAGACATAGGAGCTCTTTTTCAAATCAAGCAAGGAGATGACGAGTCTAATTCTCATTTCATCGACCGATTCCAAAAGGAAACTCTTGACATTGCTAATGTTGATCAAGACTTCTATAAAGTTGCTTTCATGAAAAGGACTTCGAGAAGGCCCTCTAAAATTTGAAGTTATTGTAAAGGAGTTCGAAACTTATGGGGATCTTATTAGTTATGCAAATCAGTTTGTTGAAGGTGATGCAATGAACCCCAATTATATAGCTCATCTAAATCAGAAAGCTCAAGCCCAAGAAAAGGTTTCCTGTCATCAGCTGGATGGATCTCAAGACTATCTACCTCTTGACCATAACAATAACTTTTTGCAAAACAATCAGGATCCTAGTCTTCCGCTATTTCAGCATGAAGCATATCATGATCCTGGGAAATCATCTGCACCTCAATCAAAGCATTCAGAATCAAATCTTGATACCATTGATATATCAACTCAGACTTATGATGATGAGCCTCATGCTTCTCATCAATACAAGAAAGCTGGATCAAAGATAAAGTATACAAACTTAACTATCTCTATGGAGGAAGCTCTTCGTATCATCAAAAAGGAGCCAGGTTTTGAATGGCCTCTCCATATACGACTTAGTCGAAGATGTCATAAGGATTTATTTTGCCAATACTACATGTGTGTGTGTCATGCCACAGAAAAATGTCGGGCTCTCTATAGGCTCATGGAGAAATTACTAAAGTAAGGCAAGTTCCATGAATATATTACTTAAAAGCATCCTTATAAAAGCCTATAACAACTTTGAGTACTTACTCAGTGTTACGACTGCTTCCAAAACTTATTAGTGGTAAAGCTTATCTTACCCGATCTCCTTCAGTCATGCTTTTTCAATTATCCTCACCATGAAATTTGTTCTAGAAACTCTACGACAATTAAACCCACTTCTTAGTGGTAGCCTGAGTTCTCTTTTTGCGGCAATCAAACCCACTTCTTAGTGATCGCCTAAAAGATTTTGAGTCCATCGATCCTTCTCAGGATTTCCTATGCTTTTATCTTTTGTGCCCTTCTAAAAGATGTGCGGCCAGCCCACTCTAAATAGGACTATACTCGTGATGACCTTCCTTAGGCAAGCGATGCATAAGGCCCACATGTGATCTCCTGTGGCAGCATCCAGTCTTTCTTGGTCATCTCCGAGTATAGATCTCTTTTTATCAACTGCCTCTTTCACAGGTTAACAGGTTGATTCCGACCTATTAAAAGGATTTGTAGCATTCATTTTTGCTTATACTCATCTTATATGCATTGCTTGCTCAAAGCTCTATCAGATGATGATCTACAAAGCTCTCTATTACTCCTTGGATATTAATGGCTCCAATCATTGATCAAAGTACCTGGTTCACTTTGATTAACAAGCCTTGCTATTAGAGTCTAATTAAGATGGTTTCTTCTTATTGATCTGGACTTTATATCCAATATAAGATCACTATCGCAGCTTGGTCTTTATAAGGTTATCGGCAGAATTCTTCAGGCATTTTTTCTGCTATCCGATCATATCTATCTTATCATATTACAGATATCACTTGCAAGTTCCTTTCGGGTATTTGCAGCTTACTTTCATATATCATATCTTCTTTTAACTTTTTCTTGCAGAGTTCAGCAGATACTTTCAAGTTCCTTTCAAGTACTTGCAACTTACTTTCATATATCATATCTACTTCTAACTCTTTTCTTGTAGAGTTCAGCAGATACTTGCAAGTTCCTTTCAGGTATTTGCAGTTTGCTTTCATATATCATATCTGCTTCTAACTCTTTTCTTGCAGAGTTCAACAGATACTTGGAAGTTCCTTTCTGGTACTTGCAGCTTACTTTCATATATCATATCTGCTTCTAACTCTTTTCTTATAGAGTTCAGCAGATACTTGCAAGTTCCTTTCAGGTACTTGCAGTTTGCTTTCATATATCATATCTGCTTCTAACTCTTTTCTAGCAGAGATCAGCAGATACTTGCAAGTTCCTTTCAGGTACTTGCAGCTTACTTTCATATATCATATCTGTTTCTAACTCTTTTCTTGTAGAGTTCAACAGATACCTGCAAGTTCCTTTCAGCTACTTGCAGTTTACTTTCATATATAATATCTGCTTCTAACTATTTTCTTGCAGAGTTTAGCAAGTATATGCAAGTTTCCTTCAAGTACTTGCAGCTTAGCTTTTCTTTCATATCTGCTTCTAACTCTTTTCTTTTACAGAGATAAGCAGATATTTGCAAGTTCCATCCAGGTACTTGCAACCTACTTTTCCTTCATATCTACTGCTCACTTTTCCTTTTTGCAGAAATTAGCAGGTATTTGCAAGTTCCCCTTCAGGTACTTGCCGCATACCTTTTATATATATCATCGTATCTATGCATAACTGAAAAGACTTGATTTCAAGAGCCTAGACACCTAGAGGGGGGTGAATAGGTTCTAAATTGTCCTTCAAAATTTTAGGCAAATAGCAAAATCTATCTCAGCACAGCAGAATTTAAATCACAGAATAATGAACACAGCACAGCATACACCAGATTTATAGTGGTTCCCCAAGGTATGGGTACATCCACTTTACCCCTTCGCCTATCCAGCAGTGAACTGGATTCGGCCCAACTTCCTTCCACTTCTTAGATCCGCAGATCTTACAGCTCAGAACCAAGAATGGTTCCTACAACTCAGAGTGAATCCACACTCCTACAACTCAGGCATAAGCCCTACCTCAGCCTCTTTCACAGGCCTACAACTTAGAGTGAAACCCCACTCCTACAACTCAGGCAAAAGCCCTACCTCAGTCTCTTTCACAGGGCTATGACTCAGAGTGAAACAGCACTCCTACAACTTAGGCACTTAACCCTACCTCAGCCTTTATAATTATAAGATTATAACTCAGATCTTACAACAGATCCTACCAGAAATTGTTTGATTAAGAGATACAAAAATTTCACCAGATAGATCTCTTCACTGGTGTGAGCTTCTTGACCAGTTCTTGAATAAACTGATCTTCAGATCCAACCCGACTTAGCTGTTTCAAAGCTTCTTGATAGAACAAAATAAGGTTGATCTTCACTTGATGTAGAAGTTGATCTTCAGATAGCTTCCTTCTTGAATTCAGAATGAGATCTGAATCTTCCATGTAGACTGATCTAGATCTGCCTTCATAAGGGTTTCCCCTTTTCTTGTTGTAGAAAACTCTCTCTGAAGGATTCACTTCTTAATGTTATGTGTTCTCTTTTCCTTGCCCACTGTTGTATCGAAGCAGTCCTTTATATAGAGTTTCCTCCTGATTACCGGCTGATCCGGTTTGTAACAATCTTCTGACAATTCTGACAATGGTGTCAGACCGGTTGGTTATGACAGCTGATTCTTCAAAGATTTTCCAACTCAGCATGAACCACTCAGCAGACTGCTTCACATATATCGACACAAATGGACTAAGTGTCGACACAAGACTTGATGATGTCGACACAACACTCCATGTGTCGACATAGTCATTCTTCTGGTACTCGACACAACATCTGTTAAATGTGTCGACACAAGTCCTGTGTGTCGACATAGCTTCTGCTTTCAGTGTCGACATAACTCCTGGGTGTCGACACAGCTTCTGCTTTCAGTGTCAACATAACTCCTGGGTGTCGACACAGCTTCTGCTTTCAGTGTCGACATAACTCCTGGCTCTGGTGTTGACACAAGTCTGAGTGTCGACACATCTTCTTATTTAGGTGTCGACACAGTTCTTCACTAGTGTCGACACAAGTCTGGGAGTCGACACAGCTTCTTCTTTTGGTGTCGACGCAATGCCTGGGTGTCGACACAATTCCTCACAAATGTCGACATAATTCTTCACAAGTGTCGACACTTGTACTTAGAAAATTTTCTTCCTATTCTTAAACCTACACAATGAAACTCAAACATACATCAAATACAAATTGATGTATATCATAGATTAAGATGAGGCTCCTCCAAATCTGGTACATATTAACAGTGTACCCAATAATCTCCCCCTATTTGGAGAAGTCATAACCTTTAGTCAAAGATATACATCACTTATATTAAAAACACATAAAAAGAATTAGATGTACATACATTTCACTGCAGGGTAACATATAAACATTGTAAACAACTGAGATGAATACTGAAACTGATTTAATTTAATCAGAGAGAAATTTTATGTTTACACAGGTTTCTTTAGAATAAAAGCCAAAAGATTACATTGTTCTATACATAAGCCAAATAATCATATAACTGACTAGGCTCCTTAATCACAATGCCTTTTCCTGATCTGATCTGAGCCTTCATAGTAGGTTCAGCATCATCAGCAGGTTTCTTTCCTTTCAGATCCTTCTTTTTCTGTTCTTCAGCCCTTATCCTTTGCCTTTCAAAATAATGGAAAGACTTTGGGAAGTACTTGCTAGGCTCCAAAGCATTAGAAGGTAACTTCCCAGCTTTTGCTTTCCATCTATATTGAAGAATGACTTCCTGCCTGGCTTGATACTTGTTCCACTCTTGCTCAGTATACCATTTACCCCTGTCATGGGTCTTGTCCAGCACAACTTTCCAGGAAGTCAATATAATGTTCCTGGAAGTAGGGCTCCATTGCTCAAAATCAGGCTTCAACTCATCCTGTTCTCTAAACGTTTTCTTGGATAGTTGTTCTTCCTTCTGAGCTTCCTTGGCAGCCTCTGACATTTCCACTTTTTCAATAATAATATTTTTAACCTCCTATGGAGGGTTGTACATTGACTGAATTTCTTGGTGAACCATGTCAAAATCTGCTGGAGGGTAAATGACCTGAGCAACTTCAGATTGACCTCCTTCAATATCGGCAGGTTGCACTCCAGACTCAGCAACATTATCATCATCACACAAGGGGGGATATCTAAGAGTTGCTCTGCTGCTATTTGATATCCATTTAGCATGATCTGAGCTGGCTTTGACTAACACCCTCTCCCCCTTTATGACTTCTCTTTCAACATGATCTCTCAGATCATCCTTCTGAAATCGGACTTGGTTAATAAGATAATCTGTTCCTTCTTTGTAATAGTTTCGGAAGTTCTGCAAGAAATCAGAAATATTCTTTTGAGATTTTGTAAATGTGTCCTGAACAGCAGCAAGATCTTCTTTGATCTGTTTGGATACTTCAGCTTGGACAGTAGTTGTTAGATTATCACTCTTTGTGAGAATGGCAAAGTGTTACTCTTTGAGATTATCATTCATCCTGATTTGATTCTCAAGAACATATCCTTGCTTAACTGCAATGTCTTCCACTTCAGTTTGGAGTTCTTGTTATTGCTTTGCCAAGTATACCACAACATTACCTCCCTTGTGGAAGCAATCTGTCATTTCCTTTTTATTTTGATTTACTTCAATTCTGATTGATTTGATATATTGAGCCAGATGAAATTGTAAATCTTTATGTGTTTCATCCACATACCTTTCCAAAGACTGCCTTTGCTCATCTAATTTCACTTGCAATTGGACCAGTAGGGAACTGAAATCCATGCTTGGAGCAGGTGGTGGTGTGACTGTTTGCAAGGCCTTTTTATAGCCTGAGCTCCATTTTCTTAAGGCAGCTAACTTCCTTTTCTTAGCCATAGAGGATTCTTCATCATCAAAAGATTCTGAGGAACTTTGTATATTCACTGGTTCCTTATCAGTTGGAGCATGCAGAGATACCTCCCCCTCAGTTCCTGGTAGTTCTTTTTCTATGATTTGCTGCTCCCCCTCAGTCCCTGCTGTTGGTTGTTCAGGGAATAGCTCTTCCATAGTTACCTCTTGCTGCATCTGAACAGGAGGAACAAAATCCGTTTGGAAAACAGAAGGTTCTCCCTGGACATCCAGATCATTGTCCAGGTCATTCTCTATAAAGGAGATACTTACTTGATTATTTTGAGCAGTATCTTTTATCTGCTCATCTTGTGCTTCTTTCTCGACATTTACCAGTGCTTCATTGTTGATTTCTAACACTATTTCCATAATAGTATCAGCAACATTCTCACTTTCTAGAGCAGCTTCAGTAATACCTCCCCCTTGGGCAGGCAGCTCAACTTGTACAGTGTCTTGTACTGCTGGTTCAGGATTTTCTCCCCCTGGAGTGGAGACTACCTGTTGCTCTAAGAGCATACTGCTCTCCACTTGATCCTTTACTTCTTTTTGTGGTCTGTCTTCATCTGAAATGAAGACCACTTCTTCAGAATCACTGGAGGATTCTTCATGTTGAATAACCTTTTCTGCTGTTTATCTTTCTTAATGTGTTTCTGTGGAGTAGATACTTCCTTTGTCAATACTCTATCCCATCTAGATAGAATTTTCACATCCATCCACTTCATGTGGTTGATTTTGGTTCCTGGAAGTTGGTTCAAAACATCTGGTATTATAGCAGATAGACATAAACTCAAAATCCTTCCCAGATTTGGTTTCTTTATTCCTTCTTGAAGTTTATCAAAAACTATTGATGCCCAGTCTATTTTTATAGCGAAAATAATCCTTGTAATCAGATTGAACATGTGGACTGAATTTCTGTCATGTCCACCAGTCTTACACAGAATTACCTTCCCAACTACCTTAGACAGAAACTTTCCTTGGGAATTCATCCCTTTCCGGGCAATAAATGATCCAAACATGATATTAGGGTTCAGCACGCACCAACTTAGTGCTTCTTCAGTCCTGGATGGAACAATTTCTTCATCATCGTTAACCATGGGAAGTTGGAGTGATTTCCTGATAGTCTTTAGTGTCAGTCTAACTCGGGAATATTGAACTGTGGCTTTAATCTTCTTCCCTTCTGTGTCCATAGTAGTAGATGAATAGAATTCCATTACTTCCTTTTTCCAAATCTTTGTTGGTTCCGAGACCAAGAATTCTAAACCATTATCAGAAATTAGGGTAATGACACCCTGGATTTCTTGTGAAGCTGTCATGAATCCTCCACGAACCAGCTCATATCCTTCATTCACCTTATCATCCTGGTGAGGCGCCATTGTCGAGAGAGATGGAAGAGAAAAGAAGAGAAGGTCTTTGTCGACACAAGGTGCAGATCCTAGATTTCTGAAAGCGTAGTCGACCAGATTTTGGCTTTACCTATTTATAGTGTTAGCGTAAAGGGAAGGTCAAAAGACGAGGCTTAGTCGACAAAATTTTTACATGTGTCAACATAAATGACCTAGGTCTCGACAAAACTTAGGTTTAGTCGACACGTCTAGGTGTCGACATACTTGTGTCAGAGTCGACACGGGCTGGTCATGTCTTGACATAGTTGTGTCAACACCAACTTTTGTGTGTCGACACAAAAAATCCTCTAGATATAAGGTCTCGACAAGGATGTGTCGACACCTATTCTTCTGTCGACACAGATACTGTTTCTGTGTCGACACATCCTTTGTCTTTGTCGACACAACATACAGAGTGTGTCGACACAGTTTTTCTTGTGTCGACACAAACTTTGTACATAAACAAATTTCCTGAGAAATTTTGTACTTACATATTCTTTTTAGGGAAGCATGTGCTAACCTATTATAGGTTCAACATACTTAATTCAATTTTAAATAATTGAATTTAATTTTATCCAGAGGTTTTGTAAATATATCAGCTATTTGATTATTTATGTTCACAAACTCTAGACTAATATCTTCCTTCTCAACATGTTCTCTGATGAAATGAAACATAATTTCTATATGCTTGGTTCTACTGTGTGATACAGGATTCTTAGCAATAGAAATAGCACTGGTAGAATCACAAAATAGTAGAATTCTACTTACCTTGATGTCATAATCTTCTAGTTGGTGCTTTATCCACAACAACTGTGCACAGCAACTACCTGCAGCTACATACTCAGACTCAGCTGTTGATACAGCTACACTTGTTTGCTTCTTGCTGCACCATGACACCAGCCTTCCTCCTAGGAATTGACAAGTTCTTGTTGTACTCTTCCTGTCTTCTTTGCATCCTGCAAATTCTGCATCTGAGAAACCTATTAGTAAGAAATCTCTATTCTTAGGGTACCAAAGGCCTAGATTAGGTGTGCCCTTAAGATATCTCAAAATTCTTTTAACTGCAGTATAATGAGATTCCTTTGGGCAAGCTTTGTACCTAGCACAAACACATGTTGCATACATGATGTCAGGTCTACTAGCAGTCAAATAAAGTAGGGAGCCAATTATCCCTCTATACAAAGACTCATCAACAGGTTTCCCTGCTTCATCTTTGCCTATAAGCATACTTGTTCCCATTGGAGTTTTTCATGGTGGAGGCTGAGTCCATTCCATATTTCTTAATCAACTACTTGGTGAAATTAGACTGAGATATGAACATTCCATCATTAGTCTGTCTAAGTTGAAGTCCCAAGAAGAACTTCAGCTCTCCCATACTGCTCATCTCAAACTTCCCTTGCATAAGTTTGGCAAACTTCCTATAAAGGTTGTTTTCAGTTGAACCAAATATAATGTCATCAACATATATCTGGACTAGGATTATCTTGCCTTTAGATTCCCTAAAGAATAGGAGTTTTGTCTATCTTTCCTCTAGAGAACTTATTCTCAATAAGAAAAGCAGACAAGGTTTCATACCAAGCCCTTGGGGCTTATTTTAAACCATATAGAGCTTTCCTAAGCCTATATACATAATCAGGATAATGAGAGTCTACAAAACCTGAGGGTTGTTCAACATAGACTTCCTCTTTTAAGTCACCATTCAGAAATGCTGACTTTACATCCATATGATATACCTTAAACCCTTGATAGGCAGCATAGGCCAAGAATAATCTTATAGCCTCCAACCTTGCCACTAGGGCAAAGGTTTGATCAAAGTCAATCCCTTCATCTTGCCTGTAGCCTTTTGCTACCAATCTAGCCTTGTTCTTGATTATAATACCATTCTCATTAAGTTTGTTTTTGTAGATCCACTTGGTTCCTATGATGTTATCATCCTTTGGTTTAGGAACCAGTTCCCATACATTACATCTTTTGAATTGAGTCATTTCTTCTTGCATAGCATCAATCCAATTTGTGTCTAGCATGGCTTCTTCAAAATTCCTGGGTTCTATTTGTGACAAGAAGCTAGAACATAGGACTGAGTTCATACTTTTGCTGCTTGTTAGAACACCTTGACTTGCATCACCAATAATTTGGTGTACTGGATGATCCTTCAAGTGTCTTATTGCTGGAGGAAATCTGTCAACCTCATGGCCTTCTTCATTTTCCTCAACCTGATGTTCCTCATTGTCTTCTTCATCCAGTGAGTCTTGTTCTCCCCCTGGACAACAAGCATCTTTTTCTTCATCCAGCCTAGTAGGTACCTCTTCATTGATGGTCAGCTTGTCCAGCCAGTCTGTTAGACCTGTAGAACTAACTGAAGAACTAGACAATTCACTGTTAATCAACATAGACTCATCAAATACAACATGGACAGATTCCTCTACAACTTGGGTAGTTAAGTTGTAGATCCTGTATGCCCTACTATTATTGCTGTACCCAATAAATATCCCTTCTAGGGATTTGGCAGCAAACTTTGTTTGGTAGTGCTTACCATTAACCAGTACATAACACTTGCTACCAAAGATTCTAATATAGGAAATGTTTGGTTTTCTGCCTTTCAAAATCTAATAGGGGGTCATTTTATGTTTCTTATTTATGGAGGCTCTATTGAGAACATGACATGCAGTATTTACTGCCTCAGCCCAGAAGTACTCAGGGAGAGTAGTGTCACTAAGTAGTGTTCTACTTGCCTTAATTAGAGTCCTATTCTTTCTTTCAGCAACTTCATTTTGCTGAGGAATTCTAGGTGAGGAGAATTCCTGATGAATCCCAAGTTCATCACAGAACTTTGTCATACATTCAGACCGAAATTCAGTTCCATGTTCACTTCTGATTTTGACCACTGAACTGTTATGTTCATTCTGAATTTGTCTAACAAAAGTCTCGAAAACAGTTGGGGTTTCAGATTTCTACCTCAAGAAGAAAACCCATGTGTATCTAGAATTGTCATCCACAATGACTAGTGTGTATACTTTCCTACCAAGACTATGAACTGGCATAGGACCAAACAAATTCATATGCAAGAGATATAAACATCTCATTGAATCTTTGATATCAAGTGCATGGAAAAAGGACTTAGTCTGTTTGCCCTTTTGGCAAGCTGAACACACACCCTCTTTAATGCACTTGACTTGAGGACCATTCCTCACTAACCCCATGCTAAACAGCTGTCCTATTGACATATAGTTCAGATGGGCAAGCCTCTTGTTCCATTTGACACATAGTGAAGCTTTTTCTCCTACAACTAGACAAATGGGTGAGTTGTTAAACTCACAATCGAGGTTAAGACAATATACATTCCCTTTCCTAGTGCCAGTCAAAATGATCTCTTGATCACTTGACCTTTTTATTTGGCACTCCCCTTTGAGGAAGGAGATGTCAAAACCTAGATCACTAAGTTGACTTATGCTGATCAGGTTATGTTTTAAACCCTTCACATAAGCCACTTTTGTGATAGTAATTGAATCACTAAAAATGTTACCAAATCCTTTGGTGATTCCTTTTTCTGATCCACCAAAGATTACTTTGGGTCCATTCTCTATGGGTACATAGTCCCTCAACATTCTTCTTGTTCCAGTCATGTGTCTGGAACATCCACTATCCAAGTACCATATAGGGGTATGGTCACTTGGATTCACCTGCATCAAATACAAAATCACTTACCCTTAGAACCCAAATTGTTATTGGGTCCTAGGTCATTGTTAGGTTGAAATCCTGCAGCTATTCTGACAGGTAGACTACTCTTGGTTTTAACACTTGTGTTGAACCAATAATCCCTGGCAAAATGGCCCACCTTGCCACAGCACCAACACTCAAACCTATTATACCTTCTCTTAGGTACAAACTTTACTGCTTTGTTGCCAGCAGTTCTGTTAAGTGTAGGTGCTGGAGCAGTAAACCCCAAGACTTCCTCTTGAACTTGATGGGCTTGCCTATAGTGTGATCTATTGGCATTTGCACCCTTGCCTATAAGATCTTCATACTCACAGTGACCATGAGTACTATCATGATCATACCTGTTTGTTGGTTGCATCACTTTCCTAAAGAAAATAGGGGGCTCTGTAGCTAGTCGCTGTGCTGGGGACTTACCTTTTCTATGAGAATTGGTGGCCCTAGTTCTACCCTTGAAACCTAGACCAGTCTTTCCTTTATGAAAAATGAAATTATCTATTAAGGGCAAGACTGATTTTGGCTTAGAGAATTTAACCACTAATTCTCTTTGTTGCTGAAGTTTTGCCTCAAGTTTCTTGATGTGATTTTCCTTGAAAGAGATTGTGCCCATCTGAATAACAGTAATGTTTTTCAGTTTGACAATCTCCTTCAGCTTTGAATCTATCAACATGGCTGAATCTGATGCAGCCTACTTCAGAGACTCAATCTCCTTAGCCTGCTCCTTGACAAGAAACTTGCTCCTCTTCAGAGCTTGCAATAACCCACCATACTCATTAATGATTGATGTACATCCCCTTTAGATTCAGAGCCATCCACATCTCTTGATGCAGAAGTTTCTGATTCTAATGCAGTGTAGTAATCTAAAGCTGAGGGAGAACTGTATACCTTACTAGGACCAGGCTGATCCTGACACTGATCATTTTCTGATAGAGCCATCAGTCCTCTACAACAATAGTCTTCTGCTCCATTTATGGAGTCCGGCATTTGTAGGAATTCTAGTTCCCTAGAATCCTCTTCTATTGAGATCAGCCCAACATATGCTTCTGCATTATCTTGCTCTCCAGACCTGAAGATGAAGAGTCTGTCCAACTCTTCTGCTTTTGAAGAACAAGGGATTTCTCCTTCTTGCCTTTCACTTGATGCTTCTTCTTTTCTTTAGATTCAGTCCTCTTGTCTGGAGAGTCAGCTATGACATGTCCAGGCCTGTTGCAACAATAACAAACAATCATAGAATTAGTTTGTTTACTAGGTTTTGAGGCATACCTGTCCTCCTTGGGAGTCTTCTTTTCTTGTAATACTCATCCTTGGAATAGGATGTTGATGGCCTGGTTCTCCATTTCTTCTTTTTCATGAACCTTTGAAATTGCCTTGTAAAGGCAAAAAGTCCTCATCAGTGGGTGGCTATCTGATGTGCTGTTGTCAAGATTTCTTCTTCAGCCTCAGCACTCCTTCTGGGTGGAGAAGGAGACTTTCTCTAACCCTTTCTTGTGCCTTCAGCCTTGAAGGCTACAGACCTTTCTTTGTACTCATTCCTACTGCTTTTCTCCTCCTCTTTTCTAGCAGTGAGCTGCATTTCATATGATAGCAGCTTTCTAAATAGTGTGGGTAGAGGAGTATCAGCAAGCTTGGCCACTTCTCTGATGGCACATATCTGTGTCCCAATCCTTTGTTAGTGACCTGAGAAACTTGTCATTCAGTTCATATGTGCTGAAGACCCTTCCATAGGTCATCAGCTCATTGACAATCCTGAAGAACTTCTTTTAACATTCAGCTATGCTGTCAGTCTTGGCTTGTCTAAAGCTCTCATATTCTTGATTCAGTATAGATTTCCTGTCCTCTCTGACTTCTTCTGTTCCCTACATGTAGACAATTAGGGTGTCCCACATTTCCTTAGAGGTTTTACAGTGCACCAGATTCTGAAATGTGGCATCATCTATAACACTTACTATAATGTTTGTGCTCTTTTGTCTAGTGTTGCCAGGATGATCTCATCCTTAGTCATTTCAGAATAGCTCTTAGGGGTTTAACATTTGCATCCAGAACTGATACCTTCATTGGAATGAAGGGACCTCTTGCACTGTGATGTAGATTCTTGGATCAGATGCTTCCATAAAAAACCTGACCCTTTCCTTCCATATGCCAAAGCATTCTTTCCTGTAGATAGGCAGTTCATAGATCCAACCTCCTTCTAATTCTCTATTGAACCCATTCTTGAAATCTGTTATTTTCCTTGAATATTCACTCAGACTGTTAGGTCAATCTTTGAGTAACCTCCCTCTGATACCACTTGAAATACTTGATTTTAAGAGCCTAGACACATAGGGGGGGGGGGGTGAATAGGTTCTAAATTGTCCTTCAAAATTTTAGGCAAATAACAAAATCTATCTTAGCACAGCAGATTAAATCACAAAAAATGAATACACCACAACATACACCAAATTTATAGTGGTTCCCCAAGATATGGGTACATCCACTTTCCCCCTTCGTCTATCCAGTAGTGAACTGGATTCGGCCCAACTTCCTTCCACTTCTCAGATCCGCAGATCTTACAGCTCAGAACCAAGAATGGTTCCTACAACTCAGAGTGAATCCACACTCCTACAACTCGGGCACAAGCCCTACCTCAGCCTCTTTCACAGGCCTACAACTAGAGTGAAACCCCACTCCTACAACTCAGGCCAAAGCCCTACCTCATCCTCTTTCATAGGCCTACGACTCAGAGTGAAACACTACTCCGACAACTCAGGCACTCAGCCTTACCTCAGCCTTATAATTACAGGCTTACAACTCAGATCTTACAACAGATCCTACAGAAAATTGTTTGATTAAGAGATACAGAAATTTCACCAGATAGATCTCTTCACTTATGTGAGCTTCTTGATCAGTTCTTGAATAAACTGATCTTCAGATCCAACCCGACTTAGCCGTTTCAAAGCTTCTTGATAGAACAAAATAAGGTTGATCGTCACTTGATGTAGAAGTGATCTTCAGATAGCTTCCTTCTTGAATTCAGAATGAGATCTGAATCTTCCTTGCAGACTGATCTGGATCTGCCTTCGTAAGGGTTTCCCCTTTTCTTGTTGTAGAAAACTCTCTCTGAAGGATTCACTTCTTAGTGTTGTGTGTTCTCTTTTCCTTGCCCACTGTTGTATCGAACCAGTCCTTTATATAGAGTTTCCTCCTGATTACTGACTGATCCGATTTGTAACAGTCTTCTGACAGTTCTGACAAAGGTATCAGACTGGTTGGTTATGATAGCTGATTCTTCAAAAACTTTCCAACTCAGCGTGAACCACTCAACAAACTGCTTCATATGTGTCGACACAAATGGACTAAGTGTCGACACAAGACTTGATGATGTCGACACAACACTCCATGTGTCGACATAGTCATTCTTCTGGTACTCGACACAACATCTATTAAATGTGTCGACACAAGTCCTGTGTGTCGACACAGCTTCTGCTTTCAGTGTCGACATAACTCCTGGGTGTCGACACAACATCTTCTTTCAGTGTCAACATAACTCCTGGGTGTTGACACAGCTTCTGCTTTCAGTGTCGACATAACTCCTGGCTCTGGTGTTGACACAAGTTTGAGTGTCGACACAGCTTCTTCTTTAGGTGTCGACACAGTTTCTTCACAAGTGTCGACACAACTTTCTTTTTGGTGTCGACACAATGGGTGTCGACACAATTCCTCACAAGTGTCGACATAATTCTTCACAAGTGTCGACACTTGTACTTAGAAAATTTTCTTCCTATTCTTAAACCTGTACAATGAAAGTCAAACATGCATCAAATACAAATTTATGTATATTATTGATTAAGATGAGACTTATCCAAATCTGGTACATATTAACAGTGTACCCAACAATAACTTCTCTTTTACAGAGAATAACAGTTGCTTGCAAGCCTCTATCAGGTACTTGCAAGTTATTACTCTTATGTGCTTTTCTTCTTGTCTTTGTTTTGCAGAGCTCAGTGGAAGACTTTCATGTCTTCTTCATTTTGCAAAGCAATTCAGGTACGCACAAGACGTACCCTCATTTCTTTGCTTGCATTAACTTTGCTTTTGCAGGAAAAAGATAGGCATTAACAAACTCCTTCGAAGGAGAGACATCAGGTTCTATCACTCCTCACCTCGTATTTTTCTAAGGGGTGGATCATGATTTTCGTGGGTCTCCTATTTTTTCGAAGTTCCCTCGGGACTTAAAAAAGTGCGGGGATTATGTTAACCCAGAAATCGGTGATTCCTCCTGTAACATCCCTCAAACAACTAGACCACTAGGATTTTGTTTTGTCATGACTAGGTCATGACAAAACCATCAGAAGCTCAAAGGACCCAATGAACAAGGGCCAAGGTGAAAATCATCTTGGTCTGCCTATAGCTCATCCTCAACATTTAGACCTAAGGGTTGACTTTAGGGCCACACCTTGATCCCATGACCCTACCATAATATCCCAACACCTTGGGAAGTCTATAAGGCCACTAAGGGCCCACTATAGGCAATCAAAGAGGTTAAGTTGACCTAAGTCAACCCTAACCCTAAATGGGTCAAACTAGCCTACTTAGGGTCAATTGACCTTCCCCTAGCCCAGTGGACCCCACCCATGCCCTCCTAACCCTAGAGTGAGGTCAATGTGTCAACAAGGACCCCTTGGGGTAACCCAAGAGTCTGGGTTGACCAAAGTCAAACCTAGCCCCAAAGATGTCAAAATGCCCTTACTAAGGTCAAGTGACCTCCAAAGTGCCAAGTCAACCCTACCCAACCCTACCTAGACCTTAGGGGAGTCCAATGGGTCACCACTGACCCATTTATGGCAACTCAAAAGGTCAAATTGACCCAGGTCAATGTACAACCTCGTATCCGTCGAGCGGGGTGAACCAGGAACTAAGTCGGCCGGCTCAGATCACCCAGGCCCCAGGCGAGCTCATAGAGAAACCCGAGCACAAGCTCGGCGTTTGTCAACCGCGAGCTCGACATTCGCTGAGCTAAGCAAGATTCGTCGAGCGGTCGACTAATGGAGGCCGACCGATATGCGAGCTCGCCTTCCCAACTCGCGCTCACGCAAAGGAGCTCGGCAAGAGCAGGCGAGCCGGATCTGCCGAGGTGGTCAGGCTCCCCAGCTCGCCCAGATCTATGAGGTACTTTTTACTGTTTTTGAAAGATATGGTACCTAAACACCTAGAGGGGGGGGGGGGGGGGGGGTGAATAGGTGACCTAATCCTTGTTAAACTTTAATGGCAGCAATCAGTTATATCACAGATTTCTAACTACTTTTGCACAACAATAACAAAGCATACACAGCAAATAACAATCACAGCACAGCAGACACAGTGATTTATAGTGGTTCCCCAAGCTTTGGGTACATCCACTTTCCCCTTCGCCTATCTAGCAGTGTACTAGATTCGGCCAAACTTCTCCACTGTCTCAGAACCCAAATTGGTTCCTACTCCTCAGGCCCAAGGCCGTACAACTCAGCTTTTCCCAAAGCCTACACTCAGCCACAAAGGCCTACACTCAGCCAATCAAGGCCTACACTCAGCCAACAAGGCCTACACTCAGAGATTTCAATCTCCTACACTCAGGCTCTCAAGCCCTACCCTCAACTTTATAAATACAGGCTTACAATTCACTCAGATCCAAAGGATCCTACAAGTTAAAATGATTTTACAAATATTAACTCTACAACTCAGAAACAAGAGAGGGGAGTTGAGAGTTTCTTGATGAGTTCTTGGAAGAACTCAGCTGCATCCAATCTGACTTAGCTTTCTTCAAAGCTTCTTGAAAGTAGAACTGAATAAGAATGAATCCTTCTGCAGTTGTTCCTTGACCTCTGCCACTTAGAATTCAGAATAAATCTGAACCCTTCTTCTCAGCTAGTTCCAAAGGCTGATTTCTTGGATGGAGCCCTCTCTCTCCAACTTCTTAGATCTGTACTTGGACTGCAAGATCTTCTTGTGTTGATACTCTATGTACCACTTTAACAACTTGTTTTTCAACAATCTGAACTCTAGTTTCTGTAAACTGTAGGTGCCTATTTAGGCCTTCTTCATGGTAACCGGCTGGTCCGGTTCATAACTGTCTTCTGACATCTCTGACAGGTGCTGTAGACCGGCTGGAACGGCAGCTGTCAAGTCATCCAGTCATTTCTTGAAAATCTCTAACTGTCTGAAAGTGTCGAGACTTTCTATCTTAAGTGTCGACACTTATAGTCCAAGTGTTGACACATGCTGTGTAAGTGTCGACACAAGTCTACAAGGTGTCGACACAACTCCTTGTATGTCTCGACACAGATTCTTCTTCAGGTGTCGACACTGAAATTGAGTGTCGACACAAGTACTTGATCTTCTATCTTTAACTGAATTCTTCTAAGTGTCGACACATCACCTTTGTGTCGACACATAGTCTTCTATGTTGATTCTTGCTGAGTGTCGACACAGCTCCTTGTGTCGACACTTGATTCTTCTGTTGAGACTTCAGCTGAGTGTCGACACATTCCCTTAGTGTCGACACTTGTACTAGAATATTTTGTTGATAATGTTCTTTACTAAGTGTCGACACAGCTCCTTGTGTCGACACTTTCTTCAAGTGTAGAGTCTTCAGCTGAGTGTCGACACATTATTCTAGGTGTCGACACTTACTTCATGTGTTGACTCTTCTGTTGAGTGTCGACACTTTGTTTTTGGTGTCGACACTTTCTTCAAGTGCTGACTCTTCTTGTTGTGTCGACACATTGTTCTGGGTGTCGACACTTTAACTTAGTCTCTGCTGTCTTTTGCTGAGTGTCGACACAGCTCCAAGTGTCGACACTTTCTGGTGTAGACACAGCTTCACTGGGTGTCGACACAGCTCCTTGTATCGATACTTCTGTCTGCACTTTTCTTCACTGAGTGTCGACACAGCTCCTTGTGTCGACACTTTCTGTCTGGTGTCGACTCTGCATCCCAGGTGTCGACACAATGACACCAAGTGTCGACACTGCTTGTCTGGGTGTCGACACAAGCCTTCTTAAGTGTCGACACTTCCCTCTGGGTGTCGACACATGGACTTAGAAACTTTTTGCTTCAGTCCAGTGATTACTTAACCTGCACAAGTAAACTCAACATACATCAAATACATTATGATGTATATCATTGAGTTGGGTGAGGCTTCTTCAAATCAGGTACATTTAACCAATGTACCCAACAATCTCCCCCTATTTGGAGAAGTCATAACCCTTAGTCAATGATATACACCATTCATAATTAAAAATTACAAAATGATGTAAAGCAGGATAATGTACGACAGGGTAAACATAAACATGTATAAATCACACATGTATACACATACATCAACACAGAACAAATAAGAAATAGACATATTCAAAGAACAATCATGAAATATATTGATCACATATTGTTCTAACATTTGTCTTATACATTTTCAGTAGTTCACAAAAATGTTTTACATTCAAAAGATTACAAAATAATCTTCAAGTAAATTCTTAAACTATTTTCTGTTCAGGTTACTTGATAACTATTCCCTTGCCAGCTTGAACTTGAGCTTTGACAGGGGCATCAGCAGTTTCAGCATCAGCAGGCTTCTTGCCTTTTAGATCTTTCTTTTTAAGCTCTTCAGCTTTGATCTTCTGTCTCTCAAAATAATGGTATAGCTTAGGAAAGTACTTGCTAGGCTCCACTGCAGTAGGAGGTAGCTTTCCCATCTTTGCCTTCCTTCTATACTGAACTATTGCTTCCTGCCTGATCTCATGTTTTCTCCATTCAGCTTCAGAAAACAACTTGTTTCTGTCATGAGTGTTATCCTTGGCAGCTTTCCAGGCAGTTAATATTATATTCCTAGAGGTAGGGCTCCACTGTTCAAAGTCTGGCCTTTGTTCTGCTTGTTCCCTAAACCTCTTCTTAGACAACTTTGTCTCTTCCTCCTTCTATAATGCCTCTTGCATGGCTTCAGTAATAGGCTGAACCACTTTATCCAGAATAACAATAGACTTCCCTTCAGTTGGGCTATACATCTGATGAATATCAGCTTGCACCATGTCAAAATATGGTGGAGGATAGATCACTTGAGCTACCTCTGTTGCTCACCTCCAAGATATGCAGTTTGAATCCCAGATTCAGCAACATTATCATCATCACAGAGTGGAGGATAGCCCAGTGTAGCTCTGATGGAATTAGATATCCATTTGGCATGATCAGAGCTAGCTTTGACTAAAACTCTCTCCCCCTTTATGACTTCTCGAGCCATATGATCTCTGACATCATCCTTTTGAAATCTGATTTGACTATCCAAGTATCTGATTCCCTCTTTAAAGAATGGTTTGAGCTTTTGAAGTTATTCAGAGTTGGCTTTCTGGGAGGCTTGGATTGCAGACTTAACAACAGAAATTTCTTCTTGAAAGGATTTGTCAATTCAGCTTTAGCAGCAGTAGAAGTAGAAGGTTCAGCAGCCTTGTTCTTCAATTCAGTGACTATAGCATTATGCGAAGCAGTCAAGTTGTCATTCATTCTTAACTGATTTTCAAGAACATATCCTTGCTTCAATGCTATGTCATCCACTGGGCTTTTATCTTTTCCTGGTGGGTTGCCAAATACACCACTGCATTGCCACCCTTGTGGAAACATTCAGTCATCTCCTTCTTGTTGAGGTTCATCTCAAACCTGATAGACTTTATGTCCTGGGCAAGATCAAATTGTAAGGATTTCTGCCCTTCATCCACATAAGTTTCTATGGCTTTTCTTTGTTCATCCAATTTAATGCATGACAATCATCAAGCACTATAATCAACAGTTGAAGCTTGCTGAACTATAGGCTGTGGGGCAATAGATTGCAGAGCTTTCTTATAACTTTGACTTCTTCTCTTGAAGACATAGATTTTCTTTTGCTTAGCCTTAGCAGCCTCCTCATCTTCAGATTCTGATGAGCTGACTATGTCAACCCTGTCCTTAGGGCTTGAAGGCTTCTCAGATTGTTCACTGGAGCTTCCCAGTTTCTGGCCTTATAGGCTCTTCATGAACTTGCACTTGCTCCCCTCAGCAGCAGCATTATCTTTTTTATTTTCAAAATCTGCTTGATCAAGATTTAGGAATAAATCTTCCATTGTGTATTCTGGTGGTGAAGGAGTTGGAGACAGTCTTTGCTCTTCAACATCTAGATCAGGAATCACTTGTACAGCAGATGTGTCATCTTCAACAACATCTGGTACTGGACTATCCAGCTGAGTTTGCTGAGGAACATCAGATAAATCAGCATCTTCTATAAGATATTCTAAAGTATTTAGGTCAGTGAGTACCTGTTGTATGATGGTGGTGGCTTGCTCACTTTCCAGTGTAGAGGGTTCTTCTACAACTGGAGGCTCCCCCTGGCTGTGATCCTTGTGGATGAGGCTAGCTTGAAGCAGCTCCCCCTGGATCTCAGCAGCCTCTTTAGGAGCAGGAGATTTCACTACAGTCTCTTCCTCTTGGTCATCTGGAGTGAAAACAACTTGTTCTTCACTTTCAGAACTGCTGGAGGACTCTTGTGCCACTGGAGCAGTTTTTCTCTTTTTCTTTGGAGGAATCTCCTTCTCAGTAACTGCCTTCTCAGGGGTTGGCATTTCCTTTGACAACACCCTATCCCATCTAGAAAAGATCCTTTGATCCATCTTCCTCATATGATTTATCTTACTGCCAGCAGCAGTATTCATTACCTCTGGTATGGTACCAGCTAGGTAGAGACTTAAGATTCTGCCCAGATTGGGCTCTTCAAGCTTTCCTTGATTTTCTCATAAACTACTATAAACCAGTCAGTCTTAAGAGAGAAGATAATCCTTGTCATTATCCAAACATATAGGCAGTCACTCTGTCATGCCCTCCAGGCTTGCTGAGTAAGACCTTACCAACAATCTCAGACATGATTTTCTTGGCTGTTCATGCCTTTCCTGTTTAAAAATAGAACCTATCTTCATTTTAGGATCCAGACCACACCAGGTTAGAGCTTCCCTAGTCTTGGATGCAGTACTTCTTCTTCATCTTGAGTTTTGGAAGCTGTAGAATCTTCCTTAGACTCTTTGGTGATACCTGACCTTCATTCCATGAACTCTGGATTGATTCTGTATCCAGACTCATCTACTTCAGCTCCATTTAGAAATTCAAGAACCTCTTTTTCCAAATCTTTGTAGGTTCAGAAACTAAGTATTCTAACCCTAAATCAGCAACTAGGGTTACGACCGCCTGGATTTCTGCATCAGCATCGTCGAAAGCGCCGCGCACCAGCTCATATCCTTCGTTGACGTTCTCCTCTAGCTTAGGCGCCATTAGGGTTGTAGAATTTGTCTTAAGAGAAGAGAGGTGTCGACACAGTAGTTTTGGTCTCGAAACTTTGAAAGCGTGTCGACAAATAAAGACCGAACCCTATTTATACCTTTCTGATTTGAAGATGAACAGGCGGGATAGTTAACTTAAAATGTGTCGACACTGGCAAATAGTGTCGACACTGACTTATAATGTCTCGACACAAGTTTAGTCACAGATTTTATGTGTCGACACTTGGTTATGTGTCGACACAACATAACTCGACACATTGTCGAGACTTTACTTAGAAAATTCTGAGTAAAACTTAAGTGTCGATACCACATTGGATGTGTCGACACCTACTGGACATGTGTCGACACCAACATTTGAAGTGTCGACACCAACATCCTAGATGTGTCGACACTTATTTCCTGAAGTGTCGACACTACTATACTGTGTCGACATAGACTTGTCTATGTGTCGACACCTTTTTACTTAGCCAATTTTAATTCTGTAAACTTACTCTAAGTTTATTATTTCTAGTTCAATTTTGAATCTATTGAACTTAGCTTCTTCTAGGGGCTTAGTAAACATATCAGCTACTTGATTATCAGTTTGAACATATTCTAATAAAATATCTTCTCTTTCTACATGCTCCCTAAGAAAATGATATTTAATTTCAATATGTTTAGTTCTACTATGAGATACAAGGTTATTAGCTATTGAAATAGCACTAGTAGAATCACAGAAAAGTGGAGTTCTACTTACCTGAAATCCATAGTCCTCTAGCTGATGTTGTATCCACAGAAGTTGAGCACAGCAACTTCCTGCAGCCACATACTCTGACTCTGCTATGGAGATAGCCACACTGGTTTGCTTTTTGCTACTCCATGAAATTAGTCTCCACCTAGGAATTGACAGGTTCCAGTAGTGCTCTTTCTATCTTCTTTGCATCCTGCAAAGTGCATCTGAATAACCTGTTAGATCAAAATCTCCATCCTAGGGTACCAGAGGCATAGATAGGGAGTGCCCTTTAGATATCTCAATATTCTTTTGACTGCTGTCAAATGAAACTCTTTAGGGCAGGCTTGATACATGGCACAAACACATGTAGCATACATGATGTCAGGTCTACTAGCAGTCAAGTATAATAGGGAGCCAACTATCCCTCTATACAAGGTTTCATCTACAGGTTTCCCTGCATCATCCTTGCTAAGAGACATACTTGACCCCATAGGAGTCTTCATGGTGCTGGATGAATCCATACCATACTTCCTTATGAGTTCTAGGGTGAACTTGGACTGACAAATGGATGAACCACTCTCAGTCTGTTTAACTTGGAGACCCAAGAAAAACTTCAGCTCTCCCATACTACTCATCTCAAACTGACCTTGCATAAGTTTTGCAAACTTTTTGCAAAGGCTGCTTTCAGTAGACCCAAATATAATGTCATCTACATATATTTGGACTAGTATTACTTTGCCTCTAGATTCCCTAAGGAATAGAGTCTTATCTTTCCCCCTTGAGAACTTGTTCTCAATGAGGAAACTAGATAGGGTTTCATACCAAGCCCTAGGGGCTTGCTTTAAACCCATATAAAGCTTTCCTAAGTCTATAGACATGATGAGGTAGAGTTGGATCAACAAAACCTGAAGGCTGTTCCACATAGACTTCTTCCTTAAGATTACCATTTAGGAATGCTGACTTGACATCCATTTGGTAAACCTTGAATCTTGATATGTTGCATAGGCTAAGAACATCCTTATGGCTTCCAGTCTGGCTACTGGAGCAAAGGTTTGATCAAAATCAATACCTTCTTCTTGCCTATATCCTTTAGCAACCAGTCTAGCCTTATTCTTAATGACGACCCCTTGTTCAATCCATCTTATTCCTGCAGATCCACTTAGTTCCTATTATATTGTGGTCTTTAGGTTTTAGGAACTAATTCCCAGACCTTGCACCTCTCTTGAACTGATTAAGCTCTTCTTGCATTACTTCAGTGCATTGTGGATCCAGTATTGCTTCCTTCAAATTTCTTAGGTTCAACTTGAGACAGAAAGCTGGAGTAGATTGCTGCATTTATGTACTGCTCCTGGTTTGTACTCCTTGTCTTGGATCTCCAATAATCTGCTCTACTGGATGATCTCTTAGATGCCTGTTGGCTGGAGGCATCCTAACTTCTGGTTGAACCTCTTCAGCATCTCCATCATGCTGTATTCCTTGTACTTCATCAGCAATTTGGCACATGTAGTTCTCCCCCTGGACAACAGCTACTCTCCTCTACTTGCTGTCTTGCAGCAGACACTTCTTCTATAGTAAGCTTGTCCATTTCTTTGTTAAACCTGTGGGGCTGCATACACTACTAGACAACTCATTGTTAATAAGTTTAGTCTCATCAAAAACTACATGCACAGATTCTTCTACAACTTGTGTAGTCAAGTTGTAGACTCTATAAGCCTTACTATTATTGCTGTACCCAACAAAAATTCCCTCTTGAGACTTGACAACAAACTTAGTTAAGTAAGACTTCCCATTGTTAAGTATGAAGCATTTGCAACCAAAGATCCTGAAATAGGATAGGTTTGGTTTCCTGCTTTCACAACTTCATAGGGGTCTTGTTAGCCTTTAGTGATGGTAGCCCTATTTATAACATGGCATGCAGTATTAACTGCTTCAGCCCAGAAATACTCATGGCAGTGATGTATCACTTAATAGGGTCCTACCAGCCTCTACAGGTTCTATTCTTCCTCTCAGCAAATTGCAGATTTTGCTGAGGTGTTCTAGGTGCTAAGAGAATTTCTTGAAATATCCCAAAGTCTTCACATAGTTTTGTCATGCTATCAGACTGAAATTCAGTACCATGGTCACTTCTAATTTGACCACTGTACTATTTAGTTCATTCTGAATTTGCTTGACAAAGCTATAGAAGACACTAGGTGTTTCAGATTTCTGTCTTAAGAAGAACACCCAGGAAAACCTTGAGTAGTCATCTACAACTACAAAGGTATAGACCTTCCTACCTAAGCTGTGAACTGGCATTGGACCAAAGAGATCCAATGCAAGAGGTATAAACACCTCACAGCATCTTTGTTTTCTATGCTTCTAAAGGTGGATTTAGTCTGCTTGCCCTTTTGACAAGCTGAGCAAATACCATCTTTAACACACTTAACTTGAGGACCATTCCTCACTAACTCTTTGCTAAAGAGTTTGCTAATAGTCTTGTAGTTAAGATGGGCTAGCCTCTTGTGCCATTTGACACAATGAGAGACTGTCTCATCAGCTACAAGACAAACTGGAGAACCATTGTTCTCAATCATAATGTCTAGGCAGTAGACATTCCTCTTCCTATAACCTGTCAAAATGATCTCTTGATCACTTGACCTCTTGATATGACAACCATTTTTAACAAATGAGATGTCATACCCTACATCACTTAATTGACTTATACTTATTAGGTTGTGTTTCAACCCTTTAACATAAGCCACTTGAGTAATGGTAACCAAGTTTGTAGAAATGTTACCAAATCCTTTGATGATTCCTTTTTCAGAACCACCAAAGGTGACTTTTGGACCATCTTTTATTGGAATGTAGTCCTTTAGTAATCTTCTAGTTCCAGTCATATGTCTGGAACATCCACTGTCCAAGTACCATGTTGGGGTATGGCCACTTGGACTCACCTGCAAAACAGATTAATGAACCTTAGAACCCAAAGAATTCTTGGGTCCTTGGTACTTGTTAGTTTGCAATCTGACAAAGCTACCTACTGGCTTTCCACAGGTAGTTTGGTACTCACTTTGGCACTAGCATTGTGCCAACAGTCCACTGCAAAATGGCCAACTTTGCCACAACACCAACATTCAAACTTATTGTACCTTTGCTTAGGTACTGTCTTGGCTGTCTTATCTACAGCAGACTTGTTGAATGTTGGGGCTTTGCCCTTGGACTTAGACTTGGACTGCTCAGTCCTTGCAGGTCTAATAAAGCCCAGTCCAGCCTTGCCTTTATGATGAACAAATTCATCAATTAAAGGTAGCACTGACTTAGGTTTAGAAAACCTAGCAACAAGCTCTCTCTCTTTCTGAAGATTGATCTCCAGACTCTTGATTTGATCATTCTTAAAGGTGATAGTCCCCATCTGAATCACTGTTATGTGTTTCAGCCTGGCTATCTCATTCAGCTTTTGATCAAATTGCTTCTCAAAATCTGTTGCAGCAGCTTTAAGATCAGCAATTTCCTTTGCCTGACTTTTGGCTAGGGACTTGCTTTTCTTGTAAGCTTGCAACAGCACACTTATATTCATCTAAAGCTGATGAATATCATCCTCAGACTCAGATACATTCTCATCACTTGATGAAGATGAATCTGATTCTGAACTAGAACAAGAAACTGAACTAAGAGTTGAACTTTGTACCTTACTGGGTCCTGGCTGCTCCAGGATTTTGTCACTCTCAGTCAATGCCATCAGTCCTTGGCACTGACAGTCTTCTTGTTCATAAATAGACTCCATTATCTGCATGAATTCTTCTTCTTCTCTTCTTCAAAACAGCCCCTATGTAGGCCTCAGCCTCAGACTCAGTTTCTGAAGAAGAGATATCTGATAGAGTCTTCTCCTTCTTGGCAACAAAAGACTTTCTTTCTTGCCTTTGAAATGAGTCTTTTTTCTGTCACCAGATTCTTTCCTCTTTTCAGGACAGTCTGCAATAACATGGCCCTGTCTATTGCAGCAATAGCACACTATCTTTGAACCAGTTGCCTTGCTAGATTTTGTCCTCTTCCTGTCCTTCTTTGAAGCCTTTTTATCTTGATAAAAATCTTCTTTTCCTTTTGAAGTAGAAGGCCTTGACCTCCACTGTTTCTTCTTCAGAATTTCTGAAAGTGTCTAGTGAAGGCAGCAAAGTCTTCATCACACTTCACTGCTTGCAGATTTGTGCTGACTGACTCATCTGACTCTGATTCAACTACCTTTGGAGGTGGAGTTGATGACTTATTCCTGCACTTCCTGAGGCTTCTGTCTTGAAGGCTACTGTTCTTTCCTTGTGCTCAGTTCTTGTTGATTTCTCCTCCTCTTTCTCACTGTCAATTGCATTTCATAAGACAATAACTTGCCAAACAGTGTAGGAGGAGGAATTTCCCCCAACTTAGCCATTTCTCTTATGGCACAGATCTTGGTGTCCCAATCTTTGGTTAGGGACCTTAAGAACTTGTCATTTAGTTCATAGTTACTGAACTCTCTTCCATAAGACATGAGTTCATTCACTATTCTGTAGAACTTCTTATAGCACTCAGTTATGCTATCACCTTTTCCTTGTCTAAAACTCTCATACTCCTGATTTAGCAAGGATTTTCTATCTTGTCTAACTTCTTCAGATCCTTCCATATACACTATAAGAGTGTCCCACATCTCTTTGCTGTCTTACAGTGTATAAGATTCTGAAATGTTGCATCATCTATGACACTCACTATAATGTTTTGTGCCCTCTTGTCCATGGTGGCTAGGACAATCTCATCCTTAGTCATCTCAGAGAAATCCTTTGGAGTTCTCTGATTTGCATCTAGAACTGAAATCTTCATGGGCACATAAGGCCCTTCCTTTACTGTGATGTAGATTCTAGGGTCTGAGGCCTCCATAAACAGCCTTACCCTTTCCTTCCAGATCCCAAAGATCTCTTTCCTGCATATGGGCAATTTCATGGAACCCAATTCCTTGTGATTCTCAGAGGAACCCATGTTTCTTGATTTTCTTGAATCTGTATGTTGCCTTACACTGAATCTGCCAATCAGGATCTCCTCAGACTGTTAGTCCCTTTTGAGGAACCTCCCTCTGATACCACTTGAAAGATATGGTACCTAAACACCTAGAGGGGGGGGGGGGTGAATAGGTGACCTAATCCTTTTTAAACTTTAATGGCAGCAATCAGTTATATCACAGATTTCTAACTACTTTTGCACAGCAATAACACAAGCATACACAGCAAATAACAATCACAGCACAGCAGACACAGTGATTTATAGTGGTTCCCCAAGCTTTGGGTACATCCACTTTCCCCCTTCGCCTATCTAGCAGTGTACTAGATTCGGCCAAACTTCTCCACTGTCTCAGAACCCAAATTGGTTCCTACACCTCAGGCCCAAGGCCTTACAACTCAGCTTTTCCCAAAGCCTACACTCAGCCACAAAGGCCTACACTCAGCCAATCAAGGCCTACACTCAGCCAACAAGGCCTACACTCAGAGATTTCAATCTCCTACACTCAGGCTCTCAAGCCCTACCCTCAGCCTTTATAATACAGGCTTACAATTCACTCAGATCCAAAGGATCCTACAAGTTAAAATGATTTTACAAATATTAACTCTACAACTCAGAAACAAGAGAGGGGAGTTGAGAGTTTCTTGATGAGTTCTTGGAAGAACTCAGCTGGATTCAATCTGACTTAGCTTTCTTCAAAGCTTCTTGAGTAGAACTGAATAAGAATGAATCCTTCTGCAGTTGTTCCTTGACCTCTGCCACTTAGAATTCAGAATAAATCTGAACCCTTCTTCTCAGCCTAGTTCCAGAGGCTGATTTCTTGGATGGAGCCCTCTCTCTCCAACTTCTTAGATCTGCACTTGGACTGCAAGATCTTCTTGTGTTGATACTCTATGTACCACTTTAACAACTTGTTTTCAACAATCTGAACTCTAGTTTCTGTAAACTGTAGGTGCCTATTTATAGGCCTTCTTCATGGTAACCGGCTGGTCCGGTTCATAACTGTCTTCTGACATCTCTGACAGGTGCTGTAGACCGGCTGGAACGGCAGCTGTCAAGTCATCCAGTCATTTCTTGAAAATCTCTAACTGTCTGAAAGTGTCGAGACTTTCTGTCTTTAAGTGTCGACACTTATAGTCCAAGTGTCGACACATGCTGTGTAAGTGTCGACACAAGTCTACAAGGTGTCGACACAACTCCTTGTATGTCTCGACACAGATTCTTCTTCAGGTGTCGACACTGAAATTGAGTGTCGACACAAGTACTTGATCTTCTATCTTTAACTGAATTCTTCTAAGTGTCGACACATCACCTTTGTTTCGACACATAGTCTTCTATGTTGATTCTTGCTGAGTGTCGACACAGCTCCTTGTGTCGACACTTGATTCTTCTGTTGAGACTTCAGCTGAGTGTCGACACATCCCTTAGTGTCGACACTTGTACTTAGAATATTTTGTTGATAATTCTGTTCTTTACTAAGTGTCGACACAGCTCCTTGTGTCGACACTTTCTTCAAGTGTAGAGTCTTCAGCTGAGTGTCGACACATTGTTCTAGGTATCGACACTTACTTCATGTGTTGACTCTTCTGTTGAGTGTCGACACTTTGTTTTTGGTGTCGACACTTTCTTCAAGTGCTGACTCTTCTTGTTGTGTCGACACTTTAACTTAGTCTCTGCTGACTTTTGCTGAGTGTCGTCACAGCTCCTTGTGTCGACACTTTCTTGTGTAGACACAGCTTTACTGGGTGTCGACACAGCTCCTTGTGTCGACACTTTCTGTCTGCACTTTTCTTCACTGAGTGTCGACACAGCTCTTGTGTCGACACTTTCTGTCTGGTGTCGACTCTGCATCCCAGGTGTCGACACAATGACTCCAAGTGTCGACACTGCTTGTCTGGGTGTCGACACAAGCCTTCTTAAGTGTCGACACTTTCCCTCTGGGTGTCGACACATGGACTTAGAAACTTTTTGCTTCAGTCCAGTGATTACTTAACCTGCACAAGTAAACTCAACATACATCAAATACATTATGATGTATATCATTGAGTTGGGTGAGGCTTCTTCAAATCAGGTACATTTAACCAATGTACCCAACAGTTTTGCCCCCGCTGGTCTGCCATTAGCCCTTCAAAACAACAGAGTTGGCTGTTGGCAGACCCAACCAAGGATATTTTGGTAACTTCAGATAAGTTCTGTTGGTTATTGGCAGTTCAAATTGTGAAACCTATAAATTAAGACCCAAGGGTACCCCAAAAGGCATGCTTCCTGTGCTCTCTTGCTCCAGCTTTTAAGTGCTTTCTGAGGGTACCTTAGCCCACATTTGGCTAAAGAGGGAAGTGCCCTCAGATCTTCCGGGTGTGTGGTGGGTCCTCCACGTCGAGCCCTTCGGTCAGTTCTTTCCTGTTTTCCTTTTGTCATTTTCTTGCAGGAGCGAAATAGGTACGCGATCATCCCTTCCCCAAGGGTGAACTCCACAAGAGACCGTTTTTCGGTTTCAACATTTTGGTGCAGTGAGCGTGGAGCATGGTCAGTACAGAAAAGCTTTAGCGAGCTCGATGATAGGGAAAGGACAGGGATCTGAACAGGCCGACTCGCCC